>JANSTU010020274.1:0-13595 GCA_027564075.1 Bolitophila hybrida
ATGTATATGTTTAAAAATATACATAGTTTAATAATAGCGCATAGCCGCAGACTCGAGTAGCTGTTGAATATATTTGTTCAGGAAAATTGTGTGTTTTATATACACCTTTAACAGGTGCTTTTGGGGGGTTAGAAAACGACGTGGCTTTGCGATGAAGCATACGGCGCGCAAGCATTATGTGTTTGTAACGCGATCGTGGTGCTTTTGACAGGAGAAAAGCATTGCATGTTAAATGTAATGTATAATATATATTACATAATATACATGTTGGTATAATGTGTATTTGTGTATGTGTGTGTGTTCAAAGTTCTCGGTTCTCTGTTGACTGCTCGCGATATTTGATACATTTTTGTAGCGGTTTTTGTTGTGTCGAGCACCTAGGCTCACTATATATATGTATAATTGTATACTACAATATATAAGGGGTTCGTTTTGCCTCACTATAGGCGATATATTGCGGCATTCTTTGTGTATACATGAGTGTAATCATTAGTTGTAGGTGTCGGTGCGTTATTGTTCAATTATACTTGTTCTCGGAAGCGAGGGCTAACTATATATACTGCTAGCCGATGCTCTCATTTCCTGTTTGATTTTAAGTGTGTGTGTGTGAGTCACGAGGTGTTTTTGGCACACATTCAATACAATAGATTTTCAAAAGAAAAAAAAGAAAGATACAAAAGCTGAATAAGTATATTGCCGCAATGAGATTTACTAGGTAAATAATATGGAAACTGAGATATGAACAAAATGTTTTCTATGTGCGAATGGAGATGTTGAATTGTAAGATGATTGAAGGGGCATTTCCTTTCGAATGCAATAACAACACATCCTGTGTCATGATGATGATTAAAAAATAAGAGATAAGAAAATATTTCGGTGTGGTATGTTTTAGGTGCATTTTTTGTTTTGCTTTTTTTTGTTCAAAACTTCAAAGGCGTTATAAGGACTTTAAAAACGTGAGTTGTGGAAAAAACGCTTTTAAGTTTTGGAAATTTTAATAAAACGTTCATAGGCGCGTTTGAATCAATTCAATTCTGCCCCCTTCAGACTGTGCTTCAGCTTCCTGCTCTGCTCGACTTATACGCACATGCGTATATCACTTCATCGGCGCCCAGTCATGAGAGCTTTTTCCACACGAATTTGCATGTCTTGCACATGAATGTTAGTAAAGCAAAAGAATCTTAATTGAATGCACAGGCTGTCAAATAAGCTGCAACGACAACATCTTTGCGCAGATATCCATATATAGGCTTGATGGCATTCCAAAACATTCTTGGGAAGAGCACGTGTGTTTAATTGAATCCAATGCACTAGCAGCTGCAGATTTTTGCCACTGGTATACAAATACTCATAACGTCGTAAATTTTGCTCCGATCTACTTGAAATTTATACACAATATTCTTGAGATATTAAACATTCAGTTAAAAAATAATACCTTTCCCCGCCCTTTACTTAGTATTTCATAAAAATGTAAATTAATTTGATTTTTGATTTTCAAAAATTAGAGGCATTTGTTGGCATGTATACATTATTTACTGCTGTCAACCGCCTCAACTAGTTTTTTTTAGTATACATTGTTCCATTTTTCTCAAAGCGTTTGCTTCATATCCTTCTTATTTTTGTTTTTGCGTTTTCGGACTATCAAATTATTCTACAAATTCTAAATCGGCTGATTAGTGGTAAAGACACCATTCGCAGTCGATTTACATTTTTTTGGATGCACTTTTTGGTTTCGAATCTATAATCTATAAGTGATTTGATAAATTGGGTAAAAATAAAACACGAAAACGTTTGGTTCAAAGTCGATTTTATTTATCAACATACTCTCATTTTAGATCGATAGCGCGACTCTAGCGATTTTCTAACTTTTTTATCTCGTCCGAATAGTACATCTCAGTTTTATTTAGGAGGTGAGTAAAAACGCTTAAAAGAGATCAATCATGTAAGTCCGATTTCAAACAATTTTGCCAGTGCAATCATTTATGCATGTGCAGGTGTATTGTAGTGACGATAAGGTATTTTTTCCTTATTTTAAAGCGGATGTTTTATGGCGATTTAACATGTTAGTATAATTGATGAATATTATTCCAAGCGAACCCGAAAATATAGAGGCCATAACCTTTCCGGCCCATTGTTGTTTTTTTAGCCGCTTTGATTCAAAATATTAGAACAGTGCCAAATTCTGCTGTGAATGTGCAACTCGATAACGTTTTTAATCCACTTTGAGCAAACGCGTAATACTCAGCAATTTGTGAAAGATACTCTAATTTTTCCATTTAGAAAAATACACGGAGGTTGGTAACTTCTCAGTTCTGTAACTTGTGATCGTGTTAACGGACATGGTTCCAATTTTGAAGGTCGTCTATTAAAGAATAAAACTTGACAAGAATGGTTCATAATAGTGCATACTAATACCGTCTGATTCGTACCCACATTATAAAATCACTTGAAAAAATCCGGATTTGTCAATGAAAATACAATTTTCACGTTATTGTGGCTCATTTTACAAAAAAAATGGTATATTCTTTTTGAAATCGAATTATATTCACTGAATTTGGTCTGTCTACTTGAATTGTGGTAATTTTTGTATAGCCTGTTTAATCCATTTTGACTTGACTTACTCAAATTGACAGTTTTATTTTCGATCCACTTTCTGCAAATATTCCACATATGCACGGTTTTTTCTAGAACAACTTTGTCAATTGTGTATTTTCCTAATATATCATTTAGCAGCATTCTTATTAATGCCATCAATTTCAAAATACTCCAAAAGTGTTTTCCGATGGTTAACAAGATCTAGTTCGGATGTATGCAGAACTGATGAAATTTCCTCTATTTTCTGAGGAGCTTCACCGAATGCTAGAAATAGGCATGTCATGTCATATGGAAGGAGTTTATGGCAGCGGCCTTGATTTGTATTTGATATATAGATCGGGATGTTGATTTTATTTTAATGTATTGATGTCATTAATTTAAATACGACTGAACAATTCTACATACTGCCGATTGAAATCTAGCGAATAATAGTGGACTGATGCTTCAAACTATGAACCATGATCGTGTGTATACACAATATAACACACACCTCTAGTCCTCTAATATATACCTGATGTACACACACAATATCTCACCAACCATCAAACACTCGTTCATTGTCTCTACATATATACACTATAAAGGCTACAATGTATATAAAAAATACACACATATAGAATATTATAGATTTTGAATTCCAGAAAAGTTTCCGAGCTGTGGGCTTTCCATAATCCGAGCACACAATTGGACAGGCGCCATCCGTTCGCATATACACAGCATCACTGCAATAATATTGGTAGAATATAGAAGTTTTGTGGGGGTGGAGTAGAAAAAAGGGGTGCAATTTTTGTGTAAAACTGTGAGCTAATCGGTGAAGCAAGAGCACACACAAAAAATCCGGTATACGCGTGGTGAAACTGTTGCGCACGGATGGATGTGCAATCAGTAATGTCCCTTGGAGATGGGCGGGCGCAAGCATGGGAATTGCGCTTAGTGTGTGTGTGTGGGTGGTATGGTGATGGAAATAGTTATAGATTTGTGTGACTCGTAGGGAATTCTTGGCGTAACTGTGTCAACAGGAACAAATATGAATACAGAGATGATTTATAAGAATTCAGAGTGATGTTTGATGTTTGTTCAGAGTTGGATTGATTTTTTTTATATTTGTTTATTTTTTAGTACGTTTTAAATGGTAATATAGATTATACATAAAAACTACTAAAATATGATTACAGTTATAGAATTTATATAAAAAAAATCATAGAGATGATTTATTATGGCAAAACAGCCCTGTTCGCTTCTCGATTTGCATAACTCATCGCACCAGAGAGGCTGATGGCGGACGTTCGTGCTCATTCCACATGCAAACCAACGCGCTAACGTAATAATCAACCCTCGCCTGCAACGAGTTCAACATATGTGTATGAATGTTTGTATGTGTTTAAACTGTACAATATATTATACAAAATGTGTACAAGCACATGTACAAATGGTCACATAGAGTAAAAACAATGGAACACGCTATATTCAAATGTTCGCTTCGTTTGCCCAAACGTTCCAATGGTTGATTTGCCTTGTTTCTGCGGTCACTATTGTCAAATTATGGTGTTATCAAATTATTTGTCTGATTGCGAGGGTCTGCGTCGGAATTGTATGTTTGAATATAGATAAATATACAGGATGACACTAGCATAAAATCATTGGCGATGAATAGCGTCAGTCCAAGTTATGCTCCCTCCTTCCCAACATCTATTGGCTATACCAATGTGTTTGATGCTTGTGTACCGTTTTATGCTAGGTCTATTTTACAGGATGCCTATATATGCAATTCGCATATAAATAAATACAACAATGTTCTGTGTGTGTGGTTTTCGGTCGTCTCGCGCCCTTGTTGGCTCAAACCCTACGTTTTACATACAAAATATCATATACATATACAGTATACGTACTCACTCACGGGCAATATGATGAGAATTTAATGGATTGACAAATCTCTGTCATGCTAGTCCTGTTTATGTACGTTTAGAATACGTAGTATACCAACTATTCCGTTCAATTAGAGGATTTACAATTCAGCGTCTTAATTTGAACGCTTTTGTCTATTTGTGGGTGCATATTATTGTATATATGTATATAATTGTATATATATGGTATGGCATTTGTGGCTGGGGGTTTGCTGACTCGTAATTGAATACGACATGTTGAGTTATGGCAAACAATGTGAATTTGTGAATTCAACAGTTTGAGCACAGCCATTTGTGCCATCTCGCGTAGTTTGTGTTTCGGTTTGTTCATAAATGTCAACCTCTGCTGAATTGATGATTTAAGTATTTATAGTGCGTATTTTAGTGAATGTGCGATGTGTGTATATTTAGTCACATACTGTATACAGAATAGGTGCTTGAGCATGTTTTATGGTAATTAGGGTTATTTGGAGGAAACGAGCGTATTGGACAACAATGTTAACTGATTTTTCGTCCAGGGCAAACAATTTAACAAAGTATTTATTTTTTTGTGTTTAATATAGGTTTGAGTAGCTTTTTTATTATTTTAATAAAATCATTTATTTTTTTTATACATTTTTATTTATTGCCAGTTTCAATCCGGCTTTTGATGATAATTTGTGCTGAAGTATAGGAGAGGTGTACTAAGTCTTAACTCCCTAACCCCCACTTAATAAAATCGCTTGTTTTGTTTTTTTTAACTTCTATCCCTTTAAGGGAGTTTATTTCCGCCAACTTTTATTGTTCGTTTTAACCACTTTAAAGGAGGTAGCATAAGTTGTCATTCTACCTTCGCATACGAAAAATTTTCCAACTCCTGTTGATGACATACTACCTATATTATAACACGTTCACCACCAAATTTTACTGCAGAGTCGATACAGTCTGGTTGATTCTGCGAGTCTACGCCCAACACAAACTGCTCTAAAAGATCAAAATAATTAAGATGAAATTAGATTTTTATTTTTTCCATTTAAATAGATTTTTTTGAATTATATAATTTATTTAATATTAGTTTTATCAGACCAAAGTTAGTATTTTTTTATAAGATTACCGTTTTGTATTTTTTTTTGCAATTTTTACATGGTTCCAACTTCATTTCAATTATGTTATACGACGTAACCATTTCCCGAGCCTGCAATGTTCGGTGTGATGGTGCAAAATGGTGCAATTCACTTTGTACTGCCTAGATTGATATTTTTGGGGTTTTCGACGTAATGCACGGTTCAAATGTTGTTAGTTGTTGTTAGTAACGTGGACCAGCAACTATTTTATCAGATCTACATTAGATCTGTTGCATTTGGGATTCTGGAAATATATCTATACGATGCAAAAACTACTTTTTTGGTGTCTGGCGAGCAGCATTTCACATGTGGTTTTTCTGTTTTACTGCTGACTGTCGTTCAGCTCATGCGGCACCCATTTCCACACCTTCAAAATCTTTTTTAATGGCTTTTAAACGTTTTCCGACTGCCGAAGGTCAACATTCAATTGTTCTGCGAGCTGTTGTTGTGTGTGACTATCATCTTCATTGAACAATGCTTGTAATTTGTCGTCTTAAAACTTGTTCTGTGATCTTCCTCGTTCCTTGTTCCTCACATCAAAATCAGCACTTTTAAATTTATAGAAAAACTCATTGCACTGTGTACGACCTAGAGATTCCAACGAACAATTGAAGAATTCAAATAAAACAACAAAATCAGTAGCAGTAGCATGTGTTGTTGTGTGAAACTAGACAAACTGTGAACTGAACATTTTTGACAGATGCGAATGAAGATACGATGACATTTGGTTCGGTTTGGAATTCTTACATATTCGGCTATCGACCGCTACATGTCGTTACCGGTTGCATAGGCGCGTACCTGATACTTCTACTACCAGTATATAATTTTTCATAATTATTATCAGTGCAAAAGGAAAATATATAATATTTAAATATATTCATCACTAATTGTTAATTATATACTTTACAAAAAGGGTACATATTTATGTATACATTTAATTACATTTTATCTCTTTTTCATTTTTCTATCATTATACATACACTATAACAACGAGAGCACTACGCACTCCTAAGTAGCAGAACCTCACAGCGGATCGCTTGTGATGCTTACTAAATACTCTATATACTTTACTAAATATTATGCAATTATCTGTGGCACACTTCTTCACAAGTAGATAGCGAGTATTATAACGCAGCCACTCAAATATTTATCTTGAGTAAGCTATTGATTATGGTAATTTAAAATATTTATATATTTACTTGATATAATAGTCGGTGTTTAAGGAGATTTCGTATTATCGTCTTTAATGTATTTTATGTGGGTATAATCAGAAAAAAAATTGTTGCAATAAAAATATAAAAATTGAGCTAATACTCTCGAGATATACCACTGAGGTAAAAGCCGAATGGTAGGAAGATTTGGCGGTAGGGAGTGAAAAAGGCTAAAGACATGTAATAGGTAGGTAGAATAAACTACGGAAGGAAGATAATACAGCTCAGCCTAATACGACATTGCAGGCAGCATGTTAATAGTGATAATGAAGTAAGAAGGTTCTACTTTATATTATGTATATTTTGTCTTAATATAATATAATAGGTGGCGAAATAGGTAATATTTACCATTTCTAAGTAAATATTACTTCGAACATTTTATTTATCCAATTACATTGATTTGTCGTAATTTAATCACTGAATTGGCGAGAATAATGACTTTACAGTATAAAAAATAGGTAGACACGAGAGAAGGTCTCAGATGTTTAAACGTTCATTTGCTCGAACATTTTTTTAACGGCCTGGCGTAAAATATATATAAGCGAAAAGCTTAAGTTGCTCACTCATTAGTATTTGAAGCAGAATTAACAGTTTCATTACAAGTCTGCTTCTTCGTTCAACACATTAGACAATGTGAAATATTTACATTTCTATCTATAAACTCTCGTATTTTTTTTACTTCAACCAATAACTATAAAAATATCTCTACCAAATTCCAAAAAATTACAATTTGGCCAAATATTTCCGTTTCTGAAATTAAAACTCAATTCTGGCACAAAGCTCTTTTGATTACCGTTTTTTTGCTTGACTGCAGCAACCATCCGATTCATACATAAGCGAATTCCATTCCGCCACATCAATCGGGACTTCCTCGTCGACATAAAATAAACCGACGCTGTTTGTTGTCCAGCACCCCGAAAAGACATTTTCCCGACAACAATGCAGGTGCCGCGCCGAAGGAATTTTTACGTGAACAACACTCAAAAACGCTCTGCGTTCAGTGCTTTAAAGTGTGCCTTTTATCCGGCTGAGAAGACACGCATTATGTAAGCTCGCTCGCTCGCTGAGGTTATCAAATTCCATAAAAAATATGTGTTAGTTCAGTATTTTCCGATTTTCATGCCATTCGGATTTTGTGTGTGCAGGGCATCCCTATATTCGCGATTCCAACAAACAAAAATAAACGTAGAAATTTCAATCGTTCGGAATTCACCTTTAGAATTGCAATTTTTCTTCGAGAGAAGAATATCTTTGCCATTGCACACACACACACACACACATACCTATATACATGCAAGGTTGAGGTTGTATCAATTCACTTTTTGATCCTTTGTATATAGTACTGATATTTTATTAAAGCCGTGAGAGGAAATTCAGTTTTGTATAGGTGGTACACATTCACATATATGTAAAAGAAGGGTGCAGACTCGGAAAATATGTACCACGTCAACGGGAAAATGTGTTAGCAAGAAAATATGGGTCGGTTATGTGAAGGAATGTATAGTTTTATATGTGGATGTGTGTGTTTCAATTTTTTTGCGAGTATACGGTGTAATCAACAAAATGGCGGTCTTCTTGATACGTACTTGCCGGAGTTCTTTGTTAATATACCCCAGCTATATATATATACATTTGCTTGGTTGAGGCCTTCTCATACCGGTCGTTCCCATTTTCATTTACAACACAAAAAATGCCGTTTTGATTGTCGCATATTTTATATACACAGACACACAAAAACAATAATATATGTAAAATGTACATTTTATAATTTTTATACAAAGAATTGTTATAGCAAAATAGAGCCTGGCGCAATAACGGAGCCCCCTAAATCCACAGAATATTATATCGCATGTCAAAAAGAAATATTTTGTCTGTTTGTATTTCAAACGAAAATGCTGGTGAACAAACCCTGATAAGCACACATACATATACACACCAACACAATCACACATACTTATATGCAGTCCCGCTGAAACAAATAAAAGAGTTTATATAATATGACAGAACATTTCCCAACGCTTAGGCATATCTTTATTTAGGATGTGTTTTTTGTTGTTGAGGCGAGCTTAAAGGATTTTCCTCAGCGGAATTAGAAAGCATATATAGTATATTTCTCGTTGGCCATCTCGATGTCGCTCAGGCCTTTTGGAAATTATATCCAAACAGATTTATATATTTTGAATTTGATTGCTCAAAAAAAAATATAAGCACATTGCGGTTATTTGAAAGATGTGCATGCCAAAAGAACCCACTGGCGAACCAGAGCTTTATTGATTTAAAAGCTCATTGATGCAGTCTTATGCAGACGAACGCATTCACAGACAGCTTAGTCAGTCCCGTGTTGCTGGTGTTAGAGTATTTACGGTATACATAAAGTTTAGCCATAAACGAGATCTGTTTTCTGAATATCGTTTGAGTGTTTCACATTTTTCGGCAACTGTAAAATGCATTCCTCGACCCAATCTTATAGTATGCAAACGGAGTGCTGCTACTGCGGCGAGTGCATTTGCATTTGAGAATAAGGTTTTCTCGTGTTTGCAAGTGCATAATCGCACACAAATGCTAGTTCATTACGTGTATGAACTTTGTAGGGTACAGCAAGGAAAGGGGTGAGCTTGCACCCCTTTAACGGTCGAGTGTGTAGTGTGATACTTGAAATCTCTTTGTGTAGTATGTTGAGCGCGCAATCTTTGACTACACAGCCACACACACACATAAACTATATACAAATACACCTATTCAAATAAACGTACAACGCCGCCCATTGAGCTGTTGTGGGTTGTGTGGGCATAATTAAAGACGTATATGTACACAGTTGCGCACTAACACGCAGACTTGTTTGCATTCACACACACACAAGCGCGGGTGGTGTGTAAATATCAGCTGTGTGTATATATGTATTTCCAAAGTTCAACTATCCTCGGGTAATGCAATTAAAGTTTTTCTATGCATCGCAACGCAATAACACTGTATATATATTTTCAAAGTGTATATATAATTGTACAGATTCTTGGTATAAATATCCTGAACACGTATATTTTGTAACATTCCGCTATTATATGCATCTTGTACTTCTGCTATAACATATAATAACTATATTTGTGGTGTAGTCGAATGTAAATGAATATACAGGGTATACTTTTTTAAAATTAATATGATTTTATTTGATAAAACATAATTTGGAATACAAATATACATTATAAATTATACTTTTCTGAACCTTTGACTATAATGATGTATAGAGAATTTCTATACCATCGAAATCTAATCGCATTTCTAGCCATGTACGCGTATTTGATCTCATTGTATTTAAATGCTTTCGTAGTTTCGATTATTATTTTCGTTAAGGTCAGTGTGAAGTGTTCATACGCTTGTGTAAATTTACGCTGTTTAACATCATATATTGTGCCTAATCCTCTACAAGAAGTTATTATTTGTTATCTTATTAGAATTCAAAATAATTTGGTTCGAAAATTATGGAATGAATTTATCTATAGCAACCGTCCAAACAAGGAACTATTTATTCATTCTTAATTCGATTTGCCTTATAAAATGTACAAAGTAATAAGGGGCCAACTTATTACTACTAGAAAAGTAAAAAAAATCGAAAAAAAAATGGCATTCCGACCCCTATAGTCATGATCATTTTTTAAAATAGGAACATTTTATTTTTGAAGTTTTGCATTCTTCATATACGAATGATATTTACAAGATTTATCGATTCCGCGTTATACAAATACATATTTAATATGTATATACATATTATTTCTCCTTCATCTTTTACGCATAGTTAAAACGCATTTTCTCTTCAACAGACATAGATTCTATATCATCTTGACAAACTTTTCCGCAGCACCATGCTCAATTGCACAATGCATTTCACAAGACGCTCGATTGAACACCATATTCGTACGAAAGATTTTTTAAACTATAACTATATACACTAGAGACTAGAGTACTAGAACTCTTATATTTTATAATTGTGTATTACATATGTATGATGGCCTGGCAGTTGGCACACATTCCGATCTAACTCGCTTGTCACCCTCGCACGTGACTCAAATGGAGCATGCGCACCTGTGCCATCACTTCAACTATGCACATTTTACATAATAAAATATACGTGGTATTAGTAGGTAAGTACACGCCAAATGTGCAGGGTGCATTTTGGTTTGGTTATATTTATCTCTTACAATCTAGTATACTATTACTGTGTGCAATGCATAATATCAGAATACTATTACTATTTTATATGGAATACTCAGAAACTTGCTATTTGCAAAAGCCATTCTGAGAGACCGAGTAAATAATGTGTGTGTTCGCACACACTCAACAATGATGCAAGTAACAAGGATTCAGGTTTCAGTGAAATTCGAAATTTGCATATAAATTTAAAATTCGGTATAATTTGAAATTTGATTTTTTGACTGTAAATATTCGTTGAATAAATTGAGGTAATTTAATATTTACTGTCTATAACTCAATCGCTTTTTTTTAAGATGACTACACATAAAAATATATAATATATTTGATTATTTGTTTTAAAAGAATTTTAGTTTTTAGACACATTTATTTATCTTCAAGGATTTTTAATGTTTTATTATAAAATAATAGCACATGTTAAAATATGTCCGATATTCCGACATCAAGACTATGCGAAACAATGAAGAGTGATCAGCGAGTCTGCAAAAGAGCTAAATACATGCGCTCGTCGCTCATAAGTTCAGCTTACATTCTCGTCTGCTTCGTGCGTGTGAGCACCAGACTTAGGAAGTTTTGCAAATACAAGTATTTTAATTAGTATTTAAAATATTATAGTTTGTATTAAAAATACTAGTATTTTAAATACTATTTTCAAAAAAGTATTTTGTAATTTGTATTTTCAAAATACTTTTATTAAATAGGTATTTTGAATTTTATTTTCTTTCAAAATACAAAAATTCATTTTCTGTATTTTAAATACAAAAATACTATTTCAGTATTTAAAATACCAAAATACTATTAAATAATTATAATACTAAAATACTTTTCAGTATTTAAAATATCAAAATAGTTTTTCTGTATTTTAAAAACCAAATTACTTTTTCAATACATAATACTATAACATTACTTAATTTGTCCTTCTAAATAAAATTAATAAATATTTTAATAACTGAATTCAATTTAATTTTTTATATTTTATTTTGTATTTAAAATACTTTTTGAAAGTTACACTTTGGGCTTTTTCCCAGCACATTCAAAGGCTCTTGAGATATACCAAATTAATAGTTTTTCGATTTCGAATCCACATGAAATCGGCTTATACTTTATAAAAGAGTGTCAAAAAAGTCTTGCGGTATTTTCACTAGGTATCGTTGTAAGCGCGTAGTTCTAGTTGTATTCATTGCTTCGGGTCATTCTATAGCTTGTTGAAAAGGTCTTAACGCGCTACACACGCGCAGTTTGTTGTTGTTTGGTTCGGTCGAGAAAATCCGACATATTTTACAGTACTACTACGACAAAGGCAACAATGCATCTCAAGCCTCCAATAAAATTTGTGCAGTTTATGGACCCGGTACAGTTTCCATTTCCACCGCACAACGATGGTTTCAACGGATGGTGACTGGCGATGAAAAGTGTGTCACTTACAACAACGTGAAGCGCAATCGCTCGTGGTCGAAGCGCGATGAAACGGCCCAGACGGTGGCCAAGACCTGATTGACGGCCAGGAAGGTTCTGCTGTGTGTTTGGTGGGATTGGCTGGGAATCATCCACTATGAGCTGCTCCCCTATGGCCAAACGCTCAATTCGGACCTGTACTGCCAACAACTGGACTGCTTGAAGGCAGCACTCATGGCAGCACTCAGCACGCAACAAGTGATTACCACCTATTTCTGTCCATGGCGAACGAGCTTGGTAGTCGGAAGTTGGCCACAAAAGAGGCCTGTGAAAATTGGCTCTTCGAGTTTTTTTGCCAATAGTGAAGCGAGCTTCTATAAGAGGGTCAGTAAGCATCTCGTTTGGAACTAGTCATCAAACAAAACGGCGCATATTTGACTTAAATCGGATGATTGTAACCAATTTTATGAATAATTACAAATTGAATAAAAATATTGCATAATAATAGACACCGAAAATAGTATAGCAGCTCTTAGACATAAAATGGGCACTTATCCAGAATAATTGCTGAGAAATAAAAAATGTGCCGAAGCACATAACTTCATTGACGAATACTGGAGGTCGTCATAGATTACTAAATGATTCAGTAGCGGGATTAATGGTACGAGAGATGAAATGCTTTTAGAGCTATTGATGGTTTTGCTTTGTTTCACTTGGTGAAATTTGGGACCGCTTGTAAGAATTAATGAAATAATGAAGAAAGAGGACTACCTCCAACCTACCGGCAAATATTGTGAAAAATTAGTTGTATGGGTAAACATTTCAGATAATGAACTGGCATGCGCAAAGTCCAGTCCTCAACCCAATAGATAATGTGTGGTCTATATTGAAGAGGCGGTTGGGACAACACAATCGAGGGCCTACCAGCATAGATGATGCCGCACACCGGATTCATTGACCCCGTAATGGTCGCACGAGTGGTCAGGTCATGATAATGTGCTGTTTGTGCTGTGCTACTCCTATTGGAGCTACTGTACTCTAACACACAACACATCCCCGATGGTTAGGAGTCCTTATTTGCCCTGACGCGACTTTAACTTTGTTAATTGATGGCATTAATGTTCCGTTATTCCAAATCAATAACCTATTTCAGAAATAGGCTATTAATAGCTAGAGGAACCTAC
>JANSTU010020285.1:0-13595 GCA_027564075.1 Bolitophila hybrida
AGGGTGCGTGTGTATATGTTAATTGATGACATTAATGTTCCGTTATTCCAAACCAATAACCTATTTCAGAAATAGGAACCTGATTTAAAGTGCTAAATTCGAAAAACACTTCGGTCTCCGGCCGGGATTGAACCGGCGACCTTCCATAAGATAGGCCAACGCGGTAACCCACTTGGCTATGGCTATTGTTAGTTCTACGTTTAGTCGTTTGGAATTATAAAATATTATAATTAGGACTAAATAACATAGCAAGTAAATCTTTGCTCAAAATGAAAGTATGTGAAAAAAATATATAACAAAATCTTAATTTGTAAATTTGATAGTCTCAAAACTTGTGTATGAAATTCGAAGGAGTTTTATAAATGCTGGCGGAAAAAAGTCTTAAATATCTGTTTATATATAGACGAATATGTAAAATATTCATCCTTTACGGAATGGGGTAATTATGGGTAATAGGTAACTATTATTTTATTTAGAAATTATATTATATTCTTATAATTAAAATTTACTCTTACTTCTCTTCTCCCTCACATCGTTCATCGGATATATTATCTTACTTATATAACAATATAAAACAAGAAGTGCACAAACAGATATTTCCCCGATAGCCCTCATTCGTATTGCTCCAGTTTTTGCAGCCGCAAGTATATTCTCCGAATCGAATATGTGGCTCTGGGCACGTATAACACTGCTGCACGCGCTTAGACATATATATATATATATAGAAATGCATATTGTACTATTATATTGATACTAGAACTGATCAATTGAACTATATCTGTATTCCAAAGCGAACATCTCTGTTTGAGACCAGAACACGCCATATACCACCGCTGGCCAACATTCCCGTTCCCGCCAATTGGAATAACACAATACATCCCGATGAATGTTTAATTGTATATATTTTATCGGTCGCACACGTTCTGCCTTGGCTTTGTGCCAGAGAATATATATATGTTTAAATGTATATAAAATATATAGTGTGCGTGTGTATGAGTGTGTACTGTCTGGATGGGTATATGTCGTATGTGTTTATATGTGCACTATATAATGGCAGGAGGCACCGTATGGCTCTGTATAAATATGCACGTGCTCGTGCAAATGTAAATTAGAGGTATAGACGCGAGCGCCTTCACACAAACACACACCTATACGTGTTTTAATGCCTTTAATTAGAGGACATAAAACTGTGTTTTACATATTAAAAGCTTTTATGTATAAGCGCGCGCGTCGCATAGCTGCTTACTTATTCATATGTGAATATCATTTAATGTGCTGTATGTATGTGTGTGTGCGTATATAAAAGCATGCCGAAAGCGTTCTAGCTGCACAGTTCCTAATTTTCCGGATCTGTACCTTTGCTCACTCTACTGGAATACTTAAAACAGTGTCTATCTACACTCTATACAATCTACATTGATCGTGCATTCGGTTTGTTGGTGTGTGTGTGAATGTGTGTGTTTCTTACAGCCTAGAGCATATATACTCCAGATATACATATAAAACAGGAGCAAAAACATTATGCATAATCCAATGCCAAAAGACGGTGATACGACATTTGCGTTTCCCATACAGTGTGCCTTTCTGAAACTAGTTGGAGCATGGCCACTACAAAATAACAGGGCAATGGGCATAGGACAACTCTACTATGTCTGGTCCTATGCGTTTATCATGCTAATTGCGCTCACGTGTCTGGCCCAATCCTCGTTCGTTTTCAATGCCTGGGGCGATATACTTACGGTGACTGAGTGCGGATGTACTGTTCTGATGGGTATCCACAATCTATTGCGTTTGATTCACTTAAGTCTGCGACGTTCAGCACTTAAAGCGTTGATTACAGAGTTTGTGCACAACATTTGGATCTCTAGGTATTATATATTCAATTACTCAATATATATGGCGTTAAAGTTTATTTAAATTTGTTAATGAGTTTTACGAATAAATCCACTTTTTGCACTATGTTATAATATTGATTTAGACTTTTCGATTCAACATTCTATACCACCCACACAAACTCAGACATACATATATATATATATGCACACAAGAGCTTAACAATTATATCTATATAAAGTATATATAAATTCACATTCAGGCAGAGATCCACCCGTATATATAAATTCATTTGTTTGCAGAAATCAAGAGCGAAGCGTTGCCAAACAATGCGAAAAGGATACCGTCGTTTTGAAAATTATTTCACTGCTGCTTTTCCTGCTCATTTGCATGTATGTTACAATGCCTCTGTTCGAGCTGTTCACCGATGCTGATGCGGAAAATAAACCATTTCCGTACAAAATGCTTTTTCCGTATGATGCAAACCATGGACTCGTCTATGTGCTCACGTATGTGCTGACATCCCTGGCGGGCTTTGGCGTCGTCACAACGCTATTCGCCGAGGACAGTCTTTTCGGGTTCTTTGTGGCATACACCTGCGGACAATTTCGGTTGCTGCACATAAGGATCGATCGGATTATGCGAGTGGGACAGTTAAGGGCCATTGAGAAGTCAGCGAACTCGTCGGTTTTGGAGGTAACGGATGTGCAGCATGAGTATCGTTTGCAATTGCAGAAGGTCATTGCACAACATAATCTAATTATTCGGTGATTTAAAAAAAAGATTTATTTATATATTTTTTAATTGTATTTTTCTATAGATTCTGCATTAATATGGAACTTTTCTTTAGTCCGATTTTGCTGATCAATTTCCTGATAAGTTCATTTCTTATATGCATGGTGGGACTGCAGATCGCTGTTGTAGGTATTTAGTCTATAAATTATATAAAAAATCATAATTGTCCGAAGCTTATTAAAAATTCTGATAAACGTTATTTTTTAAATGATTTTGGGAAATCATCAAATCATCAAATCAAATATACGCCACATGGCCTATTGTCTCTTATCTAGAGTAAGGGGTTCTTAAAGAGGAGCTCGCGTGATTTATAAATGGGGACGCGTTTAATACTTTATAAATAATAATTCATTAATATAATTTGAAATTTTTAAGCAATTCGGCGCACGAAATGCAAAATTTAATTTATTTGTTCGAAATTTCTATCTATTATTTGTGTTATTGCCTTTTGGCCGAATGGGCCATTTAGCCGAACGACTCGTTTGGCCGAATGTCATTTAACTAACCCGAATGTGTCGTTTGGACGAATGTGCCGTTTAGCAGATTATTGTTTACCCGAATGAGTCATTTGGCCGAATAGTCGTTTAGCCGAATGGTCGTTTTAGCCGAATGGGCCGTTTGGCCAAATGTTCATTCAGCCGAATAGGCCGTATATATGTATATACTTATTGCTTTCCGTCAGGAATCTAGAAATGGAATGATATAATAAATTAAATGTGTATATGAAATATGTTTATAAAATCGTTTAATGTATAGTGAATACAAATGATTATTTATTAACAAACCAAAATCCCTCCGGAGCGCCTAACGTTTAGTGAATTAACAACAAAAATAATACACACGACTTCTCTTTTGTTTTGAGTAGTGTGTTTTTTTTGTTGTTGGACGATAATTCAAGAGACGCTAGTGTATGACACCAGCTAAAAACTTTTTAATTTCTGTGTGTGTTTTTTTAGATATTACAAACATAAAATTACCGTACTCATAATCATCAAGATGCTCATATTTCGTAACAACTACGTCGAATAATTTGTTTTAGCATATTTAATAAACGGCCCATTCGGCTAAACGAAATTCGGTTAAACGGCTCATGCCGATAAATAACATTCAGCTAAACGACTCATTCGGCTAAATAACCATTCGGCCAAATTACACATTCGGCTTAACGGCCATAAGACTAAACTAAACTAAACGAGAATCGGTTAAACGGCTCAATCGGCTAAACGGCCCATTGGGTAACGACCAATCGGATAAATTACATTCGGCTAAACGAATAATTCGATAAAACGGTCCATTCGGATAAATGACCATTCGTGATCACCTGTCCCAGCAAATAAACCACGGAACCCGTTTAAATATTTTTTCTGTAAATTACAATTCTAATACAAGTTAAAATTTGAAGGATTATTTTTTTAATTTTTGTAAAAAACATATTTGAAAGGTTAATAAATTATATCCATTTCCCTCTAACCTA
Source organism: Bolitophila hybrida (assembly GCA_027564075.1). Lineage (NCBI taxonomy): Eukaryota > Metazoa > Arthropoda > Insecta > Diptera > Mycetophilidae > Bolitophila > Bolitophila hybrida. The sequence goes on from JANSTU010020285.1 coordinate 4,103, forward strand.
CAGAAATTTCGAAAGCCACTGGTCTATTTATTTTATACGTTTATTAATGAAATTTAATTGGAAAAATATGTTTTAAAGAATTTTTTACCAACACCGCAGATCGCGTATCAATTTATAATTACTCATAATAATTGGAATTATACATTTTTTATTATCTTTGTCTTTATTCGACATTTTATATAACCCGAAAAATCTGATTCTCTATTATTATTTTCATCAAAATTATTTGAAGTATGTTAATTAGTGACTCCACTACAAACCATATACCAAAAACCACGAACCATTTACATGCTAAAATTGTATGATCTTTTTACTCTCGCAAAGAAAATCCACGAAAACACATAGACATTATGCTAGCGACGCTTTAGCGTTTACATATATGTTGGTGAAAACCATATAAGAAATCTCTTCATATATTTCTACATTTTGAGTTGCGTTCTAAAATCTTTAAGAAAATTCAAAATAAATGTCAAACAAAAGAAAATATATATATAACCAAAAATTACCAAAAAAATTGAATGTTTACAAAAAAAGGTATACTGGCTCACATTACATCAACTCACTCACCTTATAAATTAAAGTTTGTCTTTATTGATCGTATATAACCTCACTAATATACCCAATTTGAAATACACATTTAACACATACAAATGTAATATTTTTGAAGAGCTAAAATTATATGAGGAAAAGTTTCAAAACATTTAATGTGCGACTAGCAGCAAGATGACGAAAGGCATTTTATATATATTAGCTGCTAATTTTATTGTGTTATTATTGTTTTTGATTATCAACATTGAAAAATCTTATAACATACGTCATTTAACGTTTACATGTATGTGTGCGTGTACAGATTCAACTCTCCAATATTTTAGATGGTAAATGGTTCGTGGTTATATGGTTTGTAGTAGAGTTAAGGCATTACACACTGATTTTGATATTAATATCTATATAAAAATAAAAAATATTTGTTGACGTTTATCAAAAAAAAAAAAATGCTACGCGTCCGTTGGGTATCTGTATTGTGACTGTTGAAAAATTTAATTGTTTGTCAAGTTTTAAATGATATGGCGCTGATATGTGTCTATTTTAAATTGAAACGTAAAATATTGTTAACGTCGGCGTATTTCATTTGACACCGGTGTAAGTTCAGCAGAATTAACTAATTAACTGGCTAAACTTTAAAAAAGAGGTCTTTAAAAAATAATACGAGCGCGAGAATATGTTTATTGTATTTTGGGGGCGTGAATAAACAAGTTTAAGAACATCTGGTCTGGCCTCGTGATATAATTTTGAAAATTTTGAATCTGTTTTACTTTAATATTTAAACTAGTGGGTTTCTTTAAGTCAAAATACTACTGACCTAAGTTAAAATATATGTATTTTTACCTCACTTTTAAAAAAATACATTATTACTAATTTTTGATACTAAACTTTGACGCCATTTCCCTAACTCCGAATGTTATTTTTGTTTTAAATTAAAAAAGGCGTAGCGCGAAACCACACTGGAATATTATTTTTGTATTATAGGTTTTTTTTAAATACATTTTGTTTAACACAATTTACCCTTCTTTAATTTACTCTAAACTACAAATATATAAATTATAATATACAAATTATACACAATAAAATAAATTACGGTTTTTGTTGTCGAGTTGGAGTGATTTTGAATTTGTATATACTCCGGTAAATGTGCTTTTTTATGTAAAAAAGTACTGAAAATGTCATCCTGCATTACGCTCTAATGGTACTTTTTACTTTCAGTCATTCATTTCAAATGTGTATAGTTCAAAATATTAAAAAAAAACTTAAAATCAAAATACTTCATTTTCTTTGAAAATACTGCAATCAACATATATCAAATATAGTGTGTAATCTACCTACTTTAAATGTGCTTTTAAACAACCTTGCAGTTTTTTACTCCAATCACTTTAAATGTATTTTAAAGAACAGCAGTAATCCGATGCATATACGTTAAGATGCTTTACCTATTTAATTGAACTTGAAATTATGAATTTAGAATCAAAATTCATAATTCAAAACTTAAATCTAAAAATAAATACAAATCACAGTTCAAAATTACAAATTTAATATTCATGAATTCAAAAATCAAAAAATTTTATTGAAAAAAATATAAAACTGTGTAAAATTAAAACCATAACATATATTTAATCATGATCGCAATGCATTTTTAAATATTCAATGATTTATAGTATCATTGAAAATTATTTTGTCGGGGGTACCGATAAAAAATGTGTTACGAAAAGTGCCATTTATTCGGTCAAGTTCGGTAAAAAAATCGGCCAACTTCTTGAAATAAAAAAAATAATAAATAATATTACATAATCCTACATGCGCATTTTCAATGATTAAGGTTGATCATTGAGAATGCGCACTACTTTAAAAGGTTTTTTAAATTTTTAAACTCTGAACTATATTAAAAAAATTATTAAATTTAAAACTAAACCAATTATATAGTATTGAAAACTAAATTTTGAATTTTGTATAGTAAATTTTCTGATGTAATTTGTTTTTGGATTATGAGTTTTATTTTTATAAATACTTTATTTTAAGTCATCCAATCGATATAACTCGTTTCTAATTACACAAAAAAAAAATTAATACCGATAACCCTTCAATTAAAAAAAAAATTATGTATGTTAGTTAGTTAGTTTATGAACGGCTGGATTTTTTGTACCTTTCTAAAAATCATCATTAATAAACATTTTTTATCGAAATATTGACAAAACAATATCCGTACAACTCAATTCATATAATTTATGTTGTACCTTTGTATAAATCGATACTAATGAATACTTTTCTAGAAATATAGACAAACAATTTCAACTAAAAATTGTCCATTTTGTAGACAAAAAATGTTTTTCAAAATAAACATTTTGGGTTGCCCATTTAAGTGTATGGATTCGATGTTGCGATATGGAATTCAATAAACAATTTTAATATTTTTAGTTTGGTAAAAAATACATTTGAATGATATCACGTATTTGAAAGAATTGTTTATATGTTTGATATTTTATATGCTTGACACTCCTCTATGATCCAGAAAGTGGAATGTTGTATACAACAAATTAAAGTTCTTTTGCCATATAATTTAAAGGATGCGAAGTTGAAGATCTTTGTATATACTAATACTGGATTTACAACATTTATATTCCAACAAACGCATTCAAACCTAACCACAAGACACATTTAACACAAGATTCTCCAAATATTGAACTAATTCAAAAAAATAGTATTATAATTATAAATATTTAGGTGAAAATGACATTGGGAAATCTGGCTAAACTGCTAATCTACATCGTGTCGGCTCTTTCGCAATTGTTTATCCTTTGCTGGAAAGGTGACCGGCTTATCGAGAGCGTAATTATTTCCGAATAAAATTAAAAATATATACGAATTATACAAAATCCAATTTATTAGAGCTCTAAAACCGCCTGGAAATTGTATGCATGCAATTGGCAGGGAACCACCACCAAGAGATCATTTGAAATATCCAAATCCGATCATTTACGTCAGATTCTTGATTGTCCCGGTGATCAGACGTTCACAAAGGATCTGGCATTTGCTATAAAACGGGCACAGAAACCCCTCTGCATCACTGCATACAAATTCTCGATTCTGTCGCTAAAAAGTTTCACAACGGTACATAAATAATTTGTTATAATTTTAATTTTTTTTGCATTTCACATATTCTAGTAAAATGTTATTTTTTTAATGAATTACTTACACACACACTCACTCACAAAAAACATGTTTCTTTTATGTACACGCAGATTCTAAGTACGTCGTTATCATACTTTACGCTGCTGCAAACTTTGGTTGAAAAGAGCGGATAATGATGAGGATGAGAGATGATGCATATTATGATATATATAAAAAAGATTTTATTCAAATATATAAATAGGCAGATATATGTTTGTATGTTTTTAGTGTACCTGTATATTTATACGCTTTTTTATATACATATGTCACATGTATGACATATCTGCATGAGTGTTAGTGTATGATAACAACAAAATGTAATTATAATAGATAATAAATTATATATTTTTTTAATTAAATAATACTTATAATAATATGTACATGTATAAGAGAGAATCTCCAAATAAATGGCGAGTTGGAATTGCTAAGCAATCTGTCTTTTATTGTGTTTCATAAAAAATGTGAGAAAAATAAAGAAAATTTAGAATTTAGAGAATATTATCTCCTGATTTAAACAATAACATGGTATATTTAATTAAAAGTCAATTAGAAATACCTACTCATTACTATATACAATAAAGAATAAGCAACCCATAAAAATCAGGCCGCTGGCCACTAAATAAATCATACACGTGACAAAAATCATTACTTAATTATATATACATGTCCATCATATGTATTTTTTAATATACAAATAATTACTTCGGCTGACAATATAATATTATTGAACACAATGAATTTCATAATGGTTATGCTTTTTTCGTTTAACTTGTTCAATTTTTTTTATTAATATTTGAATATGAATTTAATGAGTTATTATTATTTTCGCGTACAATGCGGGCACTTTAACAGAAATATTCAACAAAAAACATACATATTGGTGTTTAATAATTCTCACAGATGTAGTAAAAGTAGATTTATAATAATGTTTGGGTTTTTTTCTAAATAAAATACTAGCTATGTTGATATGGTCGCATTTATGTGTATGTGCAGGTTTTAATTATGCGAATACAAACGAATGGATCATTTGAGAGTCGTTATTTGCACCGTTGAAAGTAATCCCTACTGGCTGAAATCAATTGTAACTGGTGACGAGACATTGTGCTTCAATACGACCCAGAAGCAAAGCGACAAAGTGACGAATGACTTTCAGAAGGAGAGGCCAGACCGAATAAAAGTCCTTCAGGAGAAGTTAAAATTCTCATTTAACATCACTTATTATTCGTGAAGCGAAAGATATATGCTAGCAGCATCGAGCATTCAAGGGCTAATAAGTTCGCCGACAAACCAAACGAAAGCAGATTACATGAAGTGGACTCATATTTGGAATTGCTTGTCGAGAACTGGGGACACAATTATGAGTATCCAGTGAGATATTGAAACAGAGTGCGACGAAAAGGAATGACTAAAACATAAGTTGGAGATCGCCAAGTTAGAGGAGGAATATCTAACGACAAAGAGAGCATTGCGAGCTATTGCAGCAGCTCTTACACCTCCAAAACAAATTGTTGATAGCCAGTTGGTAATCATAAACTACCAACCATTCAGATTACTAAAGTCCGGTAAATATTCAGCAATCTAAAACTAACTAACTAAAAATAGTACAAAAATAAATTAACACAAAATCCAACATGCGCCTGAAGCGGTTTTTCAGCATTTGTGTTTGTGGCATTTTCATAAAAAATTTCAAGTGAATCGAAAAGGTGAGTACAATTGGGGTATGAGGTATAAGAAAAACGCATTATTTGTTGAAAAATTTTAATGTTTAGTGCAATTCCAAAGATTTTATTGCAATGGATACGACCGAGCAGTCCATTTGAAGTGTGCTCGTATATTGGCCGACGGTTATACTTGCGTTCATTGCGAATCGGAATTATTGAGCAACTTGCCATTTAAAAAAAAAATCACTACAATTTTAGTTTTAAACATTTTCTTAAATCTAATACATAATAATCATAATAATTTGTCATTTTCTCTAATCCCAATAAAGAATTTTCATCAAAAAATGCAATTTTATGCGATGGCCAACAGGCAAAAAATGTTGATTATTTCGAATTTTATGCAAATTCTTCAACCAGGAAGTCTATTTTAAAACTCAATTCGAAGTAATGCAAAAAATATATTTTTGTGGTAACTTCCCGCTTTCCCTTATATGCATTTTCTTGGTGTTGAATACTTGCATTGCGAAAACTCACTCCATAGCAATTTTGTAATTTTTTTTATCTATGGCAAAATAATATAAGATTAAAACGAAAGGTTTTGGACATTGAATAATACGTTAATAAAATTCCTGGTCACCCACTTTTTTGCATGTATTGAAATATAATTATATAGAACAATCACGTTCATACTGAATTACTTAATCAGAATATTAAGGAAACTTCTGTACCAAAACCAATACATTGGTAGAGCACCCAACAAACATTTCTGTCAAAATTGCTCTTGAATATCGGTAATTTGTCAGCAATTCATGAGCAATTTTAACAGAAATGTTTGTCGGGGTAGTTCCCTAAAAAATCTGTTTCAGTACATTGTATGAACGTGACTTTTCTATATAATAATATTCACATGAAGGAGGTACATGCCACGACGAGTGGTCTATCTTTCACATCATGTTATGCTCGTAGTTAAACCAAGCATCAGAATTACAAAGCTTGGCGTATCTCTCAACCATAAACTCAGTATCGGATCTAAGCTTCAAGACGATCTAGTCACAACAATTTCGCGTTTTCGAACTTATCTTATCGCTTGTACAGGTGACATTGCCAAAATGTACATACCGTCAGTTGAAAGAGGAACCGACGGACCTGTAAGAATACCAGCTCCAAAATATCACATACGGTACCCCGTGCGCTTCTATTCTTTTCGTGCGATGTCTACAGCAGTTGGCGAGAGACGAGTTCAAGCGATTTTCTAGCACTAGAAGAGCAACTCCGCAAGCAGAACACACCGCTTGTGCTAGACGACAGCGAATCCGTGAAGACACAAAACGCATGATATTGTCAGAAGTCGCTAAGCTGGCTTGGCTGGCTTGGCTGGCTTGGCTGGCTTTCACCGATCATCATCACAACTAAGATCTTACTGCATTGTGCGCAAAGAGTATGGACTGCAACAATTCTCGACCCTATGATATCATATCGGAACGATTTGCCTTCGATCGAGAATATCAAAATCAGCAGATGGCTGAATGCTTGGAGTTAGAGCTTCATGAGTTCTCCTATGCATCTGACAGCACAGTCATTTATGCTCGCACCAAGGACCATCTAGTCGATGTGACTGTTAACATAATCACCGTGAAGATCTAGTGGGTGGCAGATTAAAACAAGCAGCTCTGAAATTCGAGCGGAAACATCAAATACTCTTATCTTATTTGAGCGAATTACCGAATCTTTTAAATATAGATATTCACAATAAAAATCTACATTCTGTGATGTGCAGTTAACCCTTCATACATTCCGACAACTGTTTTACCTGCCGAAAGCTCGCAATAAGTGCGTTATCTGCTCTCGATTTAAGAGGTAACGCAAATTACCAGTTGACCGGCGTGTAACACCAACTCGGTCGTTTCTTTTTTCAGGAGTCGATTACGTTTGACCTTTTCCTCTACGCATGTACAAAGACCGTAATATATGTACTAAATATAGTTTATTTTTTAATCACTTTGGCATTAAATCAGCTCGTGTAATATACATGAATGGTAATATTTATGTGGCTTATAAGGTTGAAAAATTGTGTGTATCAATGTACTCGAATGTGACAATATATTAATTTAGTTATTTAAATTTAAAATAATTATGATAAATACAAACAAATGTGATTTTTTATAAGGTTGTTTAGGTGTGCATTCCATGTAAAAATAATATAATAATTCATTTATTTAAACACATATACCTGTGGTCTTTTACAATAAATATTATTTATATTTGTTTTTTATTGTATTGGACGTCTAATTTTAAATTTGGTTTGCTCGTGATGATCATATATTTTGATTTAGTTGTATTGAGGCTTATCCAAATATAATCTCCAGCGGTTTGTTGAAAATTACCGCAACACCATCAACAATTTATGTTGCGATCGCAATTCTCGTGACCTACAGAAATGCATTGAATTCCTTGTGAATGTCTGTTTGATCATTGCATTTCATTTTCCGACGTGGATCTCCATTGATGCGCTTCCGAACCATTGCGTGCAACGTCCAAAACGATTCCTTTTTTAGTCGAAAATATACCTAAAAACTCAACTTCGTCAAAATCGGTACTAGGCAAAACAATAAACTAACGGTTTTTTTTTTAATTTTTGGTTTCAGAACGTCGAAAAAAGGCGTTCCTGGAATTCGCTTATAACTTTTTTTTATATTTTTTGATGAACAAATTTCAACAAGTTCTTAGAAACATATACTATTCGACGTTGACAAAAGATTTTGAATAAATAAAAATCGCATGGCTTTAAAAATTTCCAAAAAACGATTTTTATCTTTTTATTTTATTAACTAGTACAACATGTCTAATATTCTCCCAAAATTTGAAATCGATTGGAGTAAAATTGTGAGAGACAGAGCCTTCGGAAGCTCTGCTTATCAGTCCATGCCCTTGGCAGCGTGCTTCGGCTATTAATACTCTATCATCTTATTATATTATCATCCATTACCAAATGACGTTTCATCGGCTATCAAGCCAATATATGAAGAACTCTGCAATGAAGAGCTTTTAGAGCGGTGCGTTATTGGCTTTTCGCAAAATAATAATGAAAGTTTGAACCAGTTAATTTGGAAACAAATTCCAAAAATACTGCATGCATGCTGCATTTGTCGCTGCTGAGACTTTCAACGAAGGGATATCAACTTTATTACTTTTTATGCACGGCATAAATTTAAATCTTTGCCGAAACAGCCACGAGTATGCCCGAATAGAAGATGAAAATCGCATACTCAGAGCTGAAGAAAAACCTGACACTGATAGCCGAGAAGCAATAATTCGTCATTGTTGTTTATTTATCACTGCCATCATACACTTGTCTTGTGGTTCACGTTTTACCAAAAAATCTATTTTTTTTGTTCAACTCCGCCAAAAATTAAAATTTTTAATTATTTTTTTTTCTTTGTACAAGCACAAGCTAATGTTTGGTTTTAATTGCAAATAAATCTGAACATGTTTCTGAGGTGTCACAGAAAATGTGTTCCCAACGGCTGAATTTTTAAAAATTCTGATTCTGTCGGTTAGACTACTTAAATGTAGTTTTAGTTTTAAGTCGCCACAGATGTTGCAAGGAATAAAATTAAATAAATGTGCAGCTAAAATTTAAAAAAATTACATCCTAATAAATAAATGTACTGAAAATAAATCGAGGTAATTAAAAATACATAGTTAAGCTAAAAATAAAAAAATGCAGATAAAAATAAAAATGAAATGAGCACATAGAAACTAAAACGTTTGTAGAGAAAAAATGGTGTACAACCGATTATAACAAAAATTTACACATGTCTTTAATACTTAATTATTTTCTAATTTTATGTGATTTTTTTTATTTTTAAGTTAGAAATTATTCTACATGTCTAAAAAATATTTTTTTTAAATTTTTTCGTAGATTTATGTTCTTTCAATAATTAGGCCTCTTCACGAAATTGATTGCCTCTCGTGGATTTTTTTTGCAAAGTAACACATCACTCAATAAGTCCGTAGGATAACTAAGAAAAAAAGTTTTTTTTGGCAAAATTCGATCTTATTCATCAACATACATTCCTTCAAGAGTGATACAATCAGTCCAACGCCGCTCT
>JANSTU010020296.1:0-13591 GCA_027564075.1 Bolitophila hybrida
AAGTTAGTTGAAAAGTCAAACCGTTTGTGTTTTATTAAAAAAAAAAGTTGAAGCGCACCTATTGAAAAACCCTTTACTATTATTTGACCAAAATTTTAGAAAAATGCCATTTAAGGGTGGTAATCGATCACATCTACATATACAAAAATTGGTAAGGCCATAATGTATATGTATATCAGCAGTGTATGGAAAGTGTTAATTCGTGAGCTTGTGTTGGCGAACAGCCTCCTGATGCCCAGGCCGGACGCTGTTCCGCAGGTGAGCATTTGTGTCTTCAGTACGCGTCGTAAGCAGAGGTGCTGCACCAGGACCGACGCGCACTAGTTCTGGAAATCTCGGAGCGACTTGCTGAGGAGTGGACGAGGCAGAGGACGATGTACATCGGATGGACGAGGCATAAGTCGTGGAGAACGTCTTGTTGTACTTCAGGTGCACCTGGGTACTGAAGTACGAAGTACGAACTGTGGTGGGGATAGTCACCTGAAGGCATTAAGACCCAACAAGATAAGGTGCTCAAACTATAAGTCCAAGGGACTACCTCACGATCACTCTGTGACGTCGTAGTGAGTTGTACCCTGTACAGGGCGAGACACAGGCGACAGGTGACCAATCCCTATGGATAAGTCGAGGGTGGACGAATCAGAATCAGATTTGGGGTATGCATAGTTGTTAAGGGTGGGTTTGTAATTATATATATGGTGTAAGTTTATTGCAAGTGTGGGTATGATATCGAGCCGTACGTTACTTACTTGAGTGCAATATCCGAAAGGTTATTTAGGAATGAATGTCTAGTGTTCGGGCTCGACGCAAATGCGATCTTAACCTTATGGTTTTATAATCGCAAATGCGATCCGAGCCGTCCCACTAGAAGTGTGAATCGTAGGATCGGGTATGCGGGTTATCAACCTCCCCTCTGAATTTTATACACTCAGTGGAACGCGAGGAGAGAGTGACGAAGACGTAACTATAGTCAGCCCGAGAAGTTATATGTATAATTGAATGGGCGATCCTACCTGAATGGTGAACGAGTGACCATAATGCGTTCCGCATCCTGATCAACCTAATAGGGTGTCCACCGTAAATGTCCACTGGGAGGAATACGTGGCAGACTTAAGTGAGAGGGCTGAAAGCCTTGACCACTTTCATCTATGGAGCGTAGATGAAAAGATAGACCATATCAACTATTGGCTTTCGAAAGTAAACAGTCGTAGACTCAAACTATACTTAGAAAGAGTGAATCAGAAATATGTGTAATGGTTCATCCTCGAATTGAGGGCCATAAGAACGAATGTGAGACGTCTGAGGTTCAAGGAAAGCGCCTGGCCAATATGGTGTATGGTTGAACAAAGAGTTCTATTTTTGGAAAAGATTAATTTTAGCATAAAAGGCATTTTTATAATATATTCTAGAACGCAGACAGTTGGTCCTTCGAGCCGGATAAGTATATCCGAAACCAATCCGCCATAATATAGTTTTTTGGTGTTGCCTTTAAATATAACCAAACAAAAAAGTGCCGCTATCGCTGCAAACAGCTAGTTTTGTTCAACAATTTGATGCCAACAGCGTACCCATTACCGTGTACATCAGCATCTCATAATTCATCCTCATCACTTGATATCACCACAGTTCCAGTAAAAACACTACCTCGAATATGTCGACAGCAAAGTTGGTATCAAAACGCAGTTCATGTACCACTGCAATCACACGTACACACAAATGGTCGAAAACTACCGCCTCGGCATGGCAAATTCCCAGTTAGAACTGCTTAAAAGTAATTGGAATAATTTCCTGACATTCCATTCCATTGTAGAAGTAAGTGGTCAGGAAGAGCTGCCTTATCAAGAAATTGAAATCGTCAATTCAGAAGAGTCTTATCACACAATGAATGCTCATATTAAAGACTTGATCATAGCTCTCTCACCAGAATCCACTCACGATCAGTCTCATATACATCTTGAGGGATCAAACATGCAAGAACAGCTACGGCTTCCGCGAATCGAAATCCCAAAGTATGATGACATATTTAGTGTTGGCAATCATTTCATGATTTATTTTACTCGAAGGTTGGACAGAAGCAAGGCTTGAGCGGATCACAAAATCTGCATTATTTGAAGAATAGTTTAACTGCTGACGCCTTTAACATGCTGCGCGTATTCTCCATCACCGATGCTAACTATTGTCTATTTCTCCCTTTTATATTAGAAAAACCGCTTTAATATAAATGTTAGGAGAACTGTTTTATTCGATGCGATCGCTCTGAATGTTCTAAATGGACTGTGTTTTATAATTAATGTTTAACAGTATATAATTATAAATGTGTTTGAGTGTTTGTGTGTTTGTGTATAACAATATTTTGATGTATGTGTTGCATAAAAATTAGGGTGGATCAAACATGCCGGCGCCGTTGACGAATTGTTCGTCGAAAATGATTTATGCAAATTGTTATGTGTGTTTATTATCGTCTATTGGCAACAAAGCTAATTTTACAATAGGCCGTTTATATATTGCACCATTGCATCTGATCGTGACTACACGAATATGTCCGTCCGGTCATGGATGGGTCTGTAAAACGCGTTCAAGGGTCCATTTAGCTGGAGGTAGATTGTCTTCTGTTACATGTACTATGTGGCCGATCCTCATCTCTGGTTGTACGGTACTCCATTTAGTTCGCTGGTAAAGCTGATGAAAATACTCATTAGACCATTGTTTCCAAAAGCTTTGACACATTCGTTGGACTAGTTGCCATCGTGTTAATCGATTTTCATTGACATCTAACAGACTTGTTTCAGGAACCGCATTTGGTGCTTCACCGATGAGGAAATGTCCTGGAGTGAGTACTGCATTTTCTGTAGGGTCATTAGTTAGTGGGTACAGTGGTGTGGAATTAAGACATGATTCTACTTGAGCCAGAAATGTTGAAAGGTCCTCAAATGTCAATGTAGACTCTCCAATTAAACGTTTTAAATGGTTTTTCATCGAACGAGCACCAGCCTCGGCTAAACCGTTAAAATGCGGTGACAAAGGTGGGCTGAAATGCCAAGTAGTGCCATCGTTTGCTAATTGATTACATAACTCTATATTGTAGCCTTTCGCGCGACAGTTATTTGTTCTTTGTAATTCTATGTTAGCACCAATAAAATTTGTTCCATTATCACTATACAAATCTGAGCATATTCCTCGGCGGCTGGTGAAACGTTTGAAAGCAGCTATAAACGCAGCTGATGTCAGATCGCTTACAAGTTCCAAATGTATTGCCTTTGTTACGAGGCATACGAATACTGCAACATTAAGCTTTAGTTGAATGCTGACCCCGACTTTTTGAGGAACGAATTTGAATGAATCCAGAGAAATCAACAGCTGTATGAGTGAACGGACGCTGGTGGTAAATCTGCCATGAGTTGATGTTGTGAAGAAGAACGCTGTCTAAAACACACAGTGCAATTTTGTATGTATTGTCGGACTTGGTTCCGAGAATCAATAATCCAGAATTTTCTTCATAAATGTGCCAATGTATGCTATGTACCACCGTGGAGCGTATAAAGATGAACATGACGAATCAGAAGAACAGTAAGTGGACTTTTCATTGGTAGGATGACTGGATGACGTTTGTTAAGTGGCATGTCTGCATAACGTAGTCGTCCTCCTATTCTTAAATGTTTTTGTCGTCCAACTGAGGAAATAAAGATGCAAGTTTGCTTGAGAAATCCAGTATGCCAATTTTTCCGGCCATGACGGATGTTGTGGCAGAATCTCATGCAAAGAGCAGTGACACGAAGACTCGAGAAATCATCAATAAACCAAAAAGAAGTCATTAGTTTTACGTTTCAAATGAATACCTTCATACGAGCTTCTTCTTCTGTAGCTTGCATGTCAACAGGTGATAACAGCTTGTGATAACCACACTGGACCTGTCCACCAGAGACAGTGTTGGATAAACTCCCCTGGATGCACAGTCTGCTGGATTTGATGCCGATTCAATGTGTCGCCAATGTTGGATGACCAGCCAACCATGCGAGAACTATGGTTGAGTCCGTCCATGCGAAAGTATTGGCCCTAGAATATTCCATGGAGTCAATTACTTTGACCAGTAGTTGTGACAATAGAAGTGCGCCGCACAATTCGAGTCGTGGCAGCGAGATTGTCTTTAATGGCGCCACCTTGGTCTTTGCGGTCAGTAATGAGACTACTACAGAGTCATTGGCTTTGATAACACGTATGTAAACTGCAGCCCCATATGCTGCCATTGATGCATCGCAAAATCCGTGTTTTTGACAAGATTGTTGGTCTGATTGGTTTTCGAGTTTTGGGATTGCAATCACCTTTTAGTCGAACCAATTTTCTGGGCACTTTCGAACTCTGTTCCACCAGTTCTTGTGTATTGTGTTTGATATCCTCGTTGCTTTCAAAGGGAATATTCTGGACTGGGATAATCTGGCACAATGAAGGATTATGTTTGAAAAGTGTTTGTATCTATCTAACAGCTCGACATTACTATAAAGCTTTTTACAAACAGCATTTCTGAGCTTATATTGGAATGGCTCCCAAATAAGAAATTTGGAGAGGTTATCGGATCTGAGTAATTGGGATTCGGTCGCTGCGACTGGTAAATGATAGCTTGCCGAGGTATGCGAGCGAACCGACCATTCAAAGTAAAGATCTATTGCACTGCTTTCAAACGATTCTAGAGGCGCATACAGTCTTAAGAGTCGCTAGGTCGAGCTCTTCAATTACATCGAGAATAATCTGCTGTCATCTACGAGCCCACCACCATGCGCATTAAAATCGCCTAATATTATTTTTGGACCATTGACATAGTTGAGTAGGCGGTCGATGCTCTACTGTGAAATGGAAGTAGAATTAGGAACATACCAGCAAAGTATATTTAGGCTCCCTTGTTGTTGTAATTAAACGCAAGCAGCACCCTAACCTATTTATTGCAAAATAAGTATTTAGTGAACTAGTAAATAAAACCCCGTGAGTTGTGGGGACTCGTTTCGGGATTCGAGCAAAATCAGGGGGTTGTAGTGTATGATTTTGAGGAGTTGGTGGCGCTTTGTGAATAGAGTTGGGTTCAAATCTGCTGCTAGTGAGTTGTGGTCTGATCTTTTTTTTGAAAAAAGTCCAAAAATAGAAAAGTTACGCCTGCATGTCCGCTGAAGGCCGTACCAAGAGTTCTCAAACTGCGGTATTTCTAGCGATTCCAATTTTATCTGAAATCAAAAAGGTTTTGCATTATTAAATTATTTTCTAAATGCAAGCTGTATTTTTTTATTAATTATCACTATCTTATTAACTAACTCGAGGTTTACGAGGGTTTTTAGCTGTCGTTGAAGCTTTGCGTGTCTAATTCAATTCCTGCCTTGTTCATGACAATCAAAAGTGATGAATTTAAATAATAAGCACTTTTATTTTCATTATCATCACATCCCCTGTGTTCATGCTTCTAGGGCGAATTTACTGCAGATAGAATACTCGATTTTGAAAAAAAGTTCAGCCCCCCCCCTTTTGGGGTCATTTGTAGACCCCAAATCCACAAAATATATTCGGCGCTATTGAAACCCTTAGGGATGAGAGGGCATTGAAAAAAAATGTAAAAGTCATATTTTGAGGTGTGGGGGGAAGGTACCCTGGAGTGTATGGTATCAGCTGAAAGTTTAATAAAATACCTTTGTTTTAAAAAAAGGTAAATAATATCGGACAACCCTTAAGGGAGATAGGGGCATAAAGTAAATTTTGAATAGTTTTCTTTAAGTATATTGGGGGGGTTGATATTGTTAAAAAAAGTTAATTATTTAAGATTACGAATTTCCGCACACAGCCATACTGTTTTAGGGTTCGTGGAAATTATACTTTAGGCGTGGGGGCAATTTAAATTTGTTAAACACCTTTTAAATCACGTTTAGTGAAAACAACCCTTGGGAATGGCCTGAATAGATGGCCCAACACCTTTTAAATCATGCTAAGGGAAAACAACCATGAGATCAGCGGATAGAGGGTCAAGGAATAGTACCATATGGCCAACACCCTTTAAATCACACTAAAGGAAAACAACCCTGAGAACGGCAGATAGAGGGCCAATAAATATTATTCTTTATTCTACTCTATCTGGTAACATCTAAAAACAGCAATCATTGCAATATTTGTACATATAACTCCGTCCACAAAGGTACGATTTCCTTCTTTTTTAATAAATAGGTATTTACAATACCTTTAATGCTAAAAACAAAAAAAAAACGCAAATTCCCTTAAAGCAAATTGGGTGCTTTTTATAAATTAATTTGTTTTTTCCATTAGTTTTTTGACTTTAAAGTGTCACCACTCTCAAAGTTTAATTTCCAAAAACCATAAAATAGTACGGCTGCGTTAGTAAACTCTTAGTCTTTAATAATTAAGCCTTACATTTGTTAACCCTTTCCCCCCCCCCCCTCTTTACACACAAATACAAAATGACCTTTTTGCCCCTATCTGCCTTAAGGGTTATCCGATTTTATTCAACTATAAAACACAGGTATTTTAAATACCTTTCAAATAATATTTTACACTCCTGGGTACCTCCCCCCACACCTCAAAATAAGACTTTTTCATTAGCGCCGAAGAATTTTTGTGATTTTGTGGTCGACAAATGAAGGTAACCTGTACCTGATGATCGCTCATAAAATCTAGGCGAATGTGATGCAATAAAAAAAATGTTCTTCGTGTCGTGCGGCCAAGGTGTCTACCAATCTGGCCGCAAAAATCACATCTTCCACGTATATCTGCCTGCCACGTCCTTTTGACAAACTAGCGAAACCAAGCATATTGAAAAGCAAAAAGTGACAAATTTTTAACAATATACTACTCTGTAACAGTTATGTTAGGATCGTCAGTAATGAATAATGACTATGTTGTATATTCTATCAACATTATTTCAAAGACTTTTTAAACTTTTCTTTAAGCGTTTTTTATGGTATGTAGATATGAAACTTAAGAAAAGGATAACATTTAAATAATAATTTTATACTTTTATAATAATTTATAAAACATAATTATTTGCATATGTGCAGTTTCATTCAAGTTCGTCACATTTATTTTCGTGCTAGATTCGTTTTTAAAAGTTTGAATTGGTCAAGATTGGACATGAGAAAAAATCTCATGTTTCTTATACATAATATAAACAATTATGCCGTTAGTCAACCATAATCGAACACGAATATCGAGCTCATCGTTATGCAGGAAAAATCGGTCTGCATCGACAGTGGAAATTACGGAAATGTGGAATAAGGCCACATTGAAGAATGTTTCTCGGATGCCGACTTGGCGTGCTATGAAGAAACTAGGCTACGGATTCTATATGATTTTTAATTTTTATAATATTAGCAAACGTATACTGATTATGGCCCTTATAGCTCAAACCATTATTTAATGGTCGTCAAAAATAAATTTGCTTGAAATAGGCGAAAAAGCGTTCAAATTGCAGCCAGTGTCAATGGGGTAGCGTAATTTGGAGCGACGAATCGCGGTTTAAGGTAATTGTGTCTAATCTAAAGATCCAAGTCATCCGCAGACTAAATGAGTAGTTCATTCCCGATTGTATCAAGAGATCAGTTAAATTTCCAGCATATATGGGGGATGGGGGATGCATGTCGGCACAAGGAGTTGGTGCTCTACGGTTTGTAGATGGTACGATCAATGCTGAACGATACATCCAATCCTGCAAGACAATCTTGTGCCGTCAATCGAGGCCCTAAAAAGACGAAATGTTGATTACATTTCTCAACAAGATGATACGCCGTGCCATATGGCAAACCGGAAAAAGGCTTGTATGACCCAAGAACATATAAATATGGAATAGCCTTCCAGCAGCCCGGATATGTCTCCGATCGAGACGCTTTGGAGGGTAATATAGAGAAAACTCTCCATTCATCCTCCGACGACAAAAGTAGATCTCATTTCACTTGGCATGAGATATGGGCTGCATTTGATGAGTCATTCTGTAAATACCTTGTCAAAACCATGAAAAAAACGTGTAGAATGTGTAATTAAAAATAAAGGCCAAGTTACACCCTTTGAGCGCCATCTAAATAAAAAAAATTTCCAACATATACAAATAGTTATGTTTTATAAATTAATATAAAAGTTTAATAATATTATTCTTATTATAATTGCGGTATTTTTCAGAACTTTCAATTATTCATAAAATTAGTTACAATCATCCGATTTAAGTCAAATAATCGCCGTTTTGTTTGATGACTAGTTCCCAACGAGATGCCAACTTAATAAGCTCGCTTCCCTATTGGCAAAAACTCGGAGAGACAGTTTTCACAGGCCTCTTTTGTGGCCAACTTCCGACTACCAAGTTCGTTCGCCATGGACAAAAACAGGTGGTAATCATTTTTTTGAGAAGTAAATTTAAAAAAAAAATTAAAAAAAATTGTAGTTTGTCGGAAAAAAATTGGAGTATGTCGGAAGTCGCTCTAGAAAGATATGAAGTCTGTCAGGAAAATAAAAAAATTGTTGTGATGAGCTTTTGTGAGAATTATTTAACCCATTGTGATGTAACACTAAAATCAAATATTGCTCACTGTCCCAAACCTGAAAAATATAATACCAACAATGCATACAGATTGAAAAAATAATTTCTAGAAAATCTTTCGATTAATTCAAGATTATGTCAAAGAAATTTATATTTTACAACTGCCTTTATTACATTTCATCAACAATCACTTAATTTCCTTTAAATGTCATATGGCAAAAGTCGAGACAAAGCGCTCTTAATAATTGAAATTTTAGCAGTGTATTCATCCGAAATCTAAAGAAAAAGATACAGCCAAAAATAATCTAGTTATTTCGGCCATTAGCCGAATTAAATGGCCAATTTTTATTTAATTTCTGGCGTTCGGTAAAAAAAACGTACTTATATATATAATCTGAGCATTTCACTTAATTACATTCAATTAGTAATTCGTGGCCTAATTGCATTTCGAGCATCGCGTTATGGTACTCGGCATAAGGTTGAGCGCGTAAAAATACTATTCATTCGTGTGAGTTATTGAATGAGAAATTCTGCGGATATAAGAAATAAGAAATGTGGGAACTAAGTAAAGTCTGCAAACCCTCATTTATGGTGTGTTGACCGAATGGTAGAAGTGTAGCACAACGAAAGTGTATAGAATATATATTTTGCGTAATTAAGACGATCTCTTGTATGTATGTCCCGCACACCGCTGTCGAAGCACCGCCTGCGGCTTTTCACCCACCGCAACCACATACACCACCCATTGGCACTGTCCGCCCGGCTGCTACATTGTCTTCGTGAAACGTTCCTATGTTTGGTGAGTGTGTGTGTGTGTATGTCTTCGGCATGTATACGGGTCATTAAGTACACATAGAGTCAGGGCTAGCGCAAGGTAAGCTCCTCTCTCTCTCTTAACTGTATGCCCAAGACGACATTAAGTTGAGTTTCTAATTCGACACGACGGCAACTTACTTTTGCCATTCGAGCGAAACGCATATTTACACACAAACACCAATACGAAAATGTACTATATACCATCTTGCAAGTGTATGTGCGCTCAGGGCAAACACCCATAATAATAGAAAATGGACTAATTTAATGCTTGAATGTGCTCAAGAGTCAATTCACCCTCCTCAGAACCGGGATGCATGGTCTTAGAGTAGCCTTAAGGTATTAGCTAAGTTACGGCGCACGGTATATTATAATATATTATTTGGGATTTGAAGTTGGATATCTTACACTTGTTCTTTGAGTGTGCGCGCTCTGTATTAAGTACAGTTTTAGTATATGTATATATGTAAGTGGCAGAACAATAACGACGACCTGCGAAAGGGACAAGGTCTATACGCGCCACGGTCTCGTTAATTTATTATTGAATTAGATTGAAATAAATTGAAGGCAAAAGGGTCGTGTACGCATTTGATTAGAATATATAATATGTATATGTGTGTGTGTGTGTGTGTGTATTTGTGTGCTTTTCAGATGTGTTTGTGTGAGTGACCATAAATTCAATACGGTGAAAACTTTCAATTGTGCACCCACACGTTTTGCTCGTATAGTCGTCTCGAATGTCAACTTTACTATAAGAAGCCAAATTGTCGGCCTTCTCGAAAGTACGTGCTGCACCTGCGACGACGAGGCCTGTGTCCCATTCGATTTGCGCACTGCTCGCCAGAACGCCGAACCCATAAATAAGACACTTGAAACGACAGACGGAATTTTCTATAGCCCATTTGCTATGTATAAATCGCGTGAATGCACAAAGAGCCACCTGAAAGGTACATTAAATAATTAAAAGACGCAATCGGTTGCCAAGTGAACGTGTTTCAATGTCTCAATGTGTGTATTTTGATTGCAACTATATGCATATAAATAATTTATAAATGTGTGTGTGAATTTTTCGGATGCATGTCGTTGCGCTTGCGTGCATCACTGACATACTCAGACTCTTGTCGCCGAAACGTATGACATATTTGACCTCTTCCGAGCGCAGCGTACAGTATATATTCTATATCAGCTATATTATAGTAGATTTATAGCATATCAAGTGTAATGTATTTAAATATTATTTCGAAATTAGACGAAAGTGCATTGCCTGTCTGTGTAACTGTTGCATTTTCGGCGTGTCGTCATTATTTGACTGACGTGACAGTGACATACTAATATTTACATGTACGTACACAACGATATTTTCGCTATAATTTATTGATGAAAAAAAGTACGTTTGATTTTTTTCAAAGTGTTCATAATAATCGAACAATTCAAATTTCGACTATAAATGATAAGCCCACAAAAAATGAAAGGTCCGCTGCAGATTATATATTATCTATTTCTCTGGCTTAAGATATGATAGTAGAAATCTTGAAATGCGTATTTATAAATATAAGTTCGATAAATGTTTCTGATCAATTAATTAGAATTCGCGGTTTACGCAACAACAAACTAAATAAAAATAATTTAAAGTGATTTAAAAAGTGAAAAATGTGTAAGTTTTTGTTTTTTAGTTCGCAAAGTATTTTGTAATAATTTTTTTCGTTTTACAATCAGATCAACTCGTTGTGATACTAAGTCTGCTTAGTGCAGCAATTGGACAGGAAACTGTTACACCAAACGCTTGTACCGGCCGTCCCAACTCAAGTTTCGTTCAAGACGTGTCATCATGCGATAGATTTTTATTGTGCTTCAATGGAACAGTGAATCCAGGACGTTGTAATAGTCCATGGTTATTCAATCCAATTACACAAGTATGCGATCATGCCGACAATGTGGATTGCTTCACATGTCCTCCGAGTATTCCCTTTATCGATCTTCCCTTGCCAAACGCATGCAACCAGTTCGGTCGTTGTCTGAACGGTATTGCAACACGTAATTTTTGTCCATCTGGCATGCTGTTTGATGCAACAATCAACCAGTGCAATATTGCAAGTGCTGTACAATGCACAATCAATTTACAGTGCCCACAAACTGACAATCCACAGAATCCAATCTTTCATGCTCACCAATCGGACTGCTCTCGGTTAGTTATTATTTATTTATATCTCTTAGTCTGTTCTAACTTTTATTGCATATTAAATAAGGTTTTCCGTATGTTCCGGAGGAGTTGCAAATCCCCAGCAGTGTTCGAACGGAACTCACTTCAATACCGCATTGAGAACATGTGATTTGCCATCCGCTGCAAACTGCATTACTGCTTCTCCGACTCCAGAAGATGTAAGTAAATCCCAACTATCCTTAATTTAAGCAAAAATCATAAAATTTTCTCATTTCTAGCCGAATCAATTTGTGTGCCCGCCCACTGGAGGTCCAATGTTTCCTCATCCAACAAACTGTAGTCAATATTTTGTGTGTGCTGGTAACAATGCCACTTTATTGTCTTGTGCACCCAACTTCTTTTTTGATCCGGTGCGTCAGCTCTGTGATCGCGAAGCTAATGTACCCTGTTCAAACACGCAATTCCAATGTCCAGCTACCGGTGGACCATTTCATCCACATCCAACCAACTGTAGCCTGTATTACGTGTGTGCCGGTGACAATGCCACTCTATTGTCTTGTGCGCCAAACTTCTTCTTCGATCCCGTGCGTCAGATCTGTGATCGCGAAGCTAATGTACCCTGTGCAAATACGGAATTCCGATGCCCAGCTACCGGTGGACCAATCCATCCACATCCAACAAATTGCAGTCAATTCTATGTGTGCACAAATAATACACCAATTCTTTGGGATTGTGCTCCGAATTTCCATTTTGATCCAGTGAGTAACATCTGTTTACCAGCCAGTCTAGTTCCTAACTGTGGTGAAAATGCATTTGTGTGTCCTGCCACTGGAGGTCCATTGCATGCGCATCCCACAGATTGCCAAAGGTTTTTTATCTGCAATCACAATGTCGCAACATTGTTTTTCTGTGCTGAAGGATTCTCGTTCGATCCCGCAAGACCTGGATGCCATCGAACTGAAACTGTTCCAGGGTGCGCCAATCGATCGATGACCTTTTTTTAATGTAGAAAAAAATAATTAAAATGTATAGTTTTTAATAAATTATTTGATTGAAAACGTGTACTTAGTGTATTAATAAAATAATAATATATACTTTATTTGTGCAATATTCGAATCTAAAATATTTGTCAAACAGATAATTTTACTCACAAGCACTTGAGTTCATTCATTAAAAAAAATATATCAGTCCAACAAAAATGATTTCAGAAAGCTTATCATAAAATAATTATCGATAAGTTTTTTATTGTGAATTCGACCTTGTTATCAACACATTTAAGTTCAAATTAATATAGACATTCGTTGCTAACAAAGCGTTTCAAATAAAAATTATAGATTATAATCAAATTTTCTTGATTGTTCTCGTTTATTCTGCACTCTGCTGGAATATATAAATATATATAAAACCAACTTTAAGTTACACATTATAGTAGAAGGATTTGGGGCTTAAAGTCTACAGCAACAATGCCGAGAATGCAGACATATTCGATTGAACCGTAACTACATTTGATTTTCTAAAAACGTTTAGCTTGCATTATTAGGCGACGACACTAGCTTGCAATTTTCGATTTTGTTATTTCATCATGCATGGAATTAAATGACTTGATCTTCCAAACGTTTCTATTTTTGGGGTGGGAGTTGTACCAGTACCAGTGAATACAATTCTCTGAATTTTGTGTGTGTAGTACCAGGTTCTCCTCAAGCTGAATTTCACCAAGCTTGGAGGGCCGCTGTGGATTGTGGCTTATTCGAACTGCAACTTAAGAAAACCCCATCAGAAAAATTCTAACGGGGTCAAATCGCACGATTTCCTTGGTCACTTGAATTTTATACGGGTGAAGGCCTAAGTAACGATGCAAAATTCGCCATGTTGTGGTGTGCGAAAGGCCGAGTTCTCGTGAGCGACGCGAAATCGACAGCCTCGGATTCTCTTGCACACTCTCAAAACAAACTGAATAAATACAATTTCGGTTTTTCGATTTTTAATAGTAAAAATTTCGGTTTTACGATTTTTACTAGTAAAAATTTTGGTTTTTCGATTTTTACTAGTAAAAATTTCGGTTTTTCGATTTTTACTAGTAAAAATTTCGGTTTTTCGATTTTTAC
>JANSTU010020307.1:0-28420 GCA_027564075.1 Bolitophila hybrida
GCAGTGGTTGACAAAAGTTTACAGTTTCCCGGTCAGAGCAGAGGTCACTTTCCACGTCTCGCAACCGTAGAAAAGGATTATGCGGGGAAGAAATAATGTCAAAAGTGTTATTATAGAAAATGCATTCTATGCCACCGATACGCTGCAAGACCACAGAGTTAAATTATGGACAATTTACCCAAACAACGTCTAGAAATTTCAAGCCCATTTTCGAATAATGGAGTTGATTACACTGGACATACGATTGAATAAAGGGGTCATAAGTGTACTAAGGGGTTCAATGCTGTATTTGTCTGTCTGTCGACAAGAGCTATACATCTGGAGGCACAAATTTGACAGGTAACACATTTTTGGATGCCTTTGCAAGATTTACAGCAAGAAGAGGAATATGTAGTAATGTGTATTGTGATAATGGGACGAATTTCGTGAGAACTAGTAAAATTATAAAGAAAAACTTCATCAATGAAACGAACATTTCAGAATTCCAAAAATTGGCAGAATCCGGTAGAGCATGGCATTTTATACCACCTGGTGCACAACATTTTTGTGGGTTATGGGAAGCTAGTGTTAAAAGTGTTATTTGTGTCTAACTACAAAAAAATATCAAATAATATTTATTAAAAATGATTTATTATTAAAGAGGCTAGTTCGTCTATGACCCGTCAGAAAGTATAAACTGAACCGTGACAAACGGGACTTCTTCTGCCCCCTATTTCACAATTCGCTCGCTACGTTAACTAGCAATAGATAAGATATCTGAATTCACAGAAGCATCCCGTGCGACTCTGGATGATTTTTATTTTGATGACATAACGTCGGGCGCTGACTCAGTAGAAAAAGCTTTAATTTTTCAGACTCAAATTAAGCAGATGCTAAGCAGAGAAGGTTTCGGTCTGACAAAGTGGATTTCGAACAGAAGCGAAATTTTAGAAGTCAATTTGTCGAAAGAGTCTGAACATCACACAAAAAGAAACGGCGATAATCTTTGATCCGTTGAAATCTTCCAAGCATCCAAGACATTCAAATACCGAGATGGCTTGTTGAAATGCGATGCGTCGGAAAAAGCATACGCTGCAGTAATTTTTGCAAGAGTGGTAGACGAAAATGATAATATAATATTACAATGACAATTTAATCATCCAAAACAAGAGTCGCTCCGATAAAGTGGCGCCATCTTACTGGCAAATTTAATGCAAAAAACCACATGAACCACATCATATCAAGGATTCCATAAAAAAAGTCGTAACCATTTGGTTTGGTGATCTATCTGCGTAATTAAAAATAAAATAATGCTTCTGATAATCTCAAGTATCCGATTATTATTTTTCTACTATAGTATAATGCCTAAATATTACGATAAGGCGGTTGGCGCTTAAATCAACTCAAATTTTCAACCTAACGTCTCACGAACGCAATAGGTAAATTCCCCCAAATTATTATTTCTCATAAATATCCATTCAATATGCCCTCATATATATAAAATAAAATACATACATCAAATAAAGCAATACATTCTTGCTCCCAACTAAAGTTATTTTAAAAAACAACAAACTTTTATATTTTATGATAATTATATACACTTTATTTGAAGTGCCTTATTGCCAGTTTGTTGTTGCCAGCACTAAACATTTAGGCAGCTGTCTTGATGGCGAAGAGGGTGAACATTTTCTAAGTCGTTTTGATGGAGGTGAGACGTTGCAGGGACTGCCTATAAATTTCATAACAAATAGAAGGTTGGGGGAAAAAGTAGAAAATCAAAATAAAACAAACATTGAATAGTACAAATTTGTATGTAAACGCTTAAGTAAAACAATTAACATATGGAAAACTAGATTTAGTTTCCAATTCACTGTCACTTTAAAATTTATACTTTAAACCTAGATCTCTTGCAAATCACATAATTTATTAACATGCATATATAATTGGAATGAAATTAATTTCGAATTTACATGCGAATGTTTTCCACCAGCCCACACAGTTTTCCGCCCCAATAAACTACTAACTCTTACATGAACAGAGGGAGGGCACAGTACTATATACACAAAAATGTCACTTTTCCAACATTTTCCTGTGTACAATATGTACATTTTACATGCATAAGGCATGGAAATTATCGTACTTTGTTCTATATCATAATGGAATTTCCTATACAATATACACCAACACGCATGCATCAGTATCAAATTTCCGCCGATCTTTGTCGGGCAAAATTAATGAGTCAAATCGATTTTCCGTTCAACAGAACATTATGTGGTTTACTCGATATTTCTGTGCATGTATGTATTTGACATGACAAATTTTATATATAGTTTTAGTATTTCCTGTGCAAATACGATTTGTATCGTGCACAGGAAATCTTTTGTGTATCACACTTTTCCGGAACCCGCAGCAGAACTCTTGTTTGTAGTTTTGGTGCAGTGCTTAAAGTCATCGCCCCACAGTCGGGGCTCTTAAATCTCTGAAAGCCGGCGCAACGTATAAATATATATATATATACGATTGAATACATTCGACACACTCACACACCCATTCAAAGACACACTCACAGAAAAAAGCTCGTGAAGGGTTTTTGCAGATGTTTTCTTTAGAATATATATAGGATTTTCCAATGTAAAGTGTATGCGAGAGCGCAGTGCGGCTGAAAGGAGTCAGTCAATTGCATTAGTCCATAAATTCCGTATATATACACACATACACTCGTATATTATGGCACATGAAAGCTTCGCAAATCAAATTTATATATAGTAATATACAATGTACACATATATTTATGTGTATATATTATAATCGATACCTTTTAGGCAAAATATCGTAACCAACAAAGTTTAAAGGTATAAAACTAAGTCAGAAATCACATTAATTTAAATTTAATTAAAATCTTATCTAATATTAGCATTAAAATGTATAGGTTTAAATAATAAAAATGTTGGTTACGATATTGTGTCGGGAAGGTAGTCGATACATGCACAAACATGTTCACATGTATATAAAATCATATAACCAGAGATTTGCATTTTATGAGGTCAGACTGATATACACACAAAAGGGTTTGGCAAAATGCTTCAAACTTTGTTTCATAACTTATATAACAATATATACATATATTTTAATATTGTATGTATGTTTTGTATGTTTTGCTACTATTTACATAATACGTATTTATTTTATAGCGCTGAAACGGATATTACATTTACTCATCACTTATTATTTTCTCTGTATTTATTAAATATTGAATAGAGTTTTCCGAATAGCACAGATCATAGATCATTAAATATATAAAAAACGATATAATAATTAAAAAAGCTTATATTATAGATAAAAAAGGAGTTTTTCCGTAAATACAAACAGAGCATTATTGTTATTTTGGTCGCCCTTTCTATATTCTGTAATTTGTTGAGAAAATATTTTTAATTTAAGCCAAAAATTTGTTTATAAATTAAAACATGAGTTGTTTTAAAAAAACTTATTTTTATATTTTGTTTTAACAAAATACAGTATATAAAAAGGGGTACGGATAATTAATTAAAAAAATTGCTCCTAAAATTTAAAAAAACGTGCTTTAAAAAAATCTAAAATGTGCTTCAATAAATTCAAGAAGGTTCACCGAAAAATATATTTGTGCACCGTAACAAAATGTGCTCCAATAAATTCAAAATTGAACAACAAGCTCGTTGAAAAAAATTTCCCTATGGCCAACACCTTTTGAATCACGCTTATGGAAAACAACCCTTAGGAATGTCGGATAGTGGGTTGTGGAAGTACCATGTAAAGCTTCTGATTTAGATATTCATATCTAGCTTTGTGTTCGTTTTTATAATATTTACTGTGTATTTTGAATTATGCACTATGCATTTTTGCATTTTCTGTCATGTTTTATTTGAATATTTTTTTTTAGGTGATTTCATTCTAATTTTGGTGTGATTGTTTTTTTCGGCGAGCGTAAAACTTGTACCCTAACTATAATTAACCGATTTGGTGTCCCCCTCTTTATGGGTGGTATTAAGGGGTGTGCGAGCTTATTTAAAGATTCAACTTTTATTATTCTATTCTATTTTAGGAGCACCATTATTGTTTTCAGTGTTTTTTTTTAATTTATAGGTGGTCATTCTTTAATTTATCAGAGCTTATTGTTGTATTTTTTGGAGCACATTTATTTTATTTGTTGAACTTTTTTTTTAGTGCACGTTTTTGAAGGTGGTCATTTTTGAATTTATTGGTACACATTTTTTTATTTTTTGGAGCACATTATTGAATTAATTATTGCACATATTTTTTATTTTTTTAGAGCACAATTATGTTTATTTATGTATACCCTATAAAAAGTGAAATAACACAAAAACTGAGTACAAATTATCTCTTCATCGACGCTAAATTTCCAGCGAGCATTCGCTTGAGGTATGAAAAAAAGTCGCTGGGCCAAATTCATGTAATTTTACCATCGTTTTCATTGATTTCTGACACAGTGCACTGTCTAGATGAAACAGCACTAACTTCTTTTTCAAATGAGGCCGTTTTTCCGCGATTTCGTCCTTAAAATGCTTCAATAACGCTACGCGACTATCTGTTGATCGTTTACCCCTTATTAAGATGGTTGATGAATATTATACCATGCGCAACCTTGCTAGACGACTTCTACGTCTTTACACGCTTTGAAGTCAGTTCATCACGTGCAGTCCACCCGGCAGACTGTCGATTAGTCATATATCGACAAACAGCTCCAAACACTGCTCAGAATCATCAATTTGTTGTTGTTTTTGATCGATTGTGAGCTCGCGCAGCCACTTTGAACACAGCTTTGGCATACACAAATATTTATTCACGATATGTCCAACACGTTCTATTGATACTTTAGGGGTCTCAGCTATATCGATAAACTTCACTTTACGGTTATACAAAATTATTTGTGTTTTTTTTTTAATTCTTCGGTAACAGGCTCTTTGCGGCGTCAATTGCGTGCATCATCCTCGGTGCTCATTTCGCATCGTTTAAACTTAGCAAACCACTTCTAAACGTGTCGCAGAGTCCAAATAATGTTTATCAATCCAAGCCTTCTCTTGAACAGTATATATTTTCGCCAAATAGCTATGATTTATTAACAAACGAAATTCCTTTTTATCCATTTTTTTAACTTAAAAAAATGTGCTCACACAGAATATTACAAACTAATATAATAATAATAATAATAATAATAATATAATAATAATGTGCACAGCACAAACAGCACATTAGCATGACCTGACCACTCGTGTGAACCCGTAATGGTCAATGAATCCGGTGTGCGGCATCGCACACTGGCCCTATGTCCCACAAGGGATTACAGGATCCAATGAGAGAGAGTCCGGCGCATTTTGTGAACGGTTGGTCAACGATACAGCGACCATTTGTGGAAGATGTTCGAGAAGTTGCAGACAACATACGCACAGTCTAGGGATTGCAGCAAAACCTGTATCAATAATTTTGGAATAAGTGGTACAAGATCCATGCAAAACTGAGGGAAATTAAGGGTAAATGAAGAAAAATGGAAGCTGGGTAGAGTTGCAACCGTCCTTCACTCAGATGAGATCCGTATCCGTTACCATTTCGGAAAGGAAAAAGTAAAATGTTCGTCACAGGCAACGTTGGACCGGCCAGTACAGAAGCTTTACTGTCCGAGGGTGCAGCACCGCCTACCGATGACAAGCCATTAGACGTTATGTCCGGTCGATGATCTTTTCCTATTGGGTTTCCATCGACCCATTGACCAAATGCTTGGCTATGGATATTGATCTATCAAGATTTCTTATAATGTTTATAAAACTATAATATAATACCTTTAAATCGAAGGCGACTGAGACGTTTCGGGTAAGAAAGCAATAAATCGATGTTTTGGAGACAGAAAATGATGCAGAAGGACGTCTGCCCTGGAATAGACGGCTCGATGTATGTTGAAATAAATTTATTAGAAATATGAAACAAACAAACTTGAAACTTGAAACGCTATTATCTCACAGAATCTTGTTTTTTTTCGAAATTACCTTTGCGGTGGACACGATTACTAAAAAAAAACAGTTAATCCAATCAAAACCAAATATATATAACTCATTTATTATGATAATAGCTAATTAAATAATAGGGTGTCAAAAAAGTCCTGCGGTATTTTTATTTAATTTTCAATTATTCATAAAATTGGTTACAATCATCCGATTTAAGTCAAATATGCGCCGTTTTGTTCGATGACTACAACGAAATGCTAACTTTATAATGCCCCTCTTAAAAAAAAACTCGGAGAGCAAATTTTCACAGGCCTCTTTTGTGGCCAACTTCCGACTACCGTTGTGCGGTGGAAATGGAAACTGTATCGGGTCCATAAACTGCACACATTTTATAGGCGGCTTGAGATGTCGGATTTCGAAGTACATTTTTTTTTAAATCGTCGACATTTTATTTTTAATATTTTTTTTACAAATCCTTCCAGTTTATTAATTATTAATCCAGTTTAACTTATTATTGTGAAAATCACTTAATATAGCTTTAACTAGCTTTTGTTGTTTACTTCGAAAAGTCCCTGTCATTATAAAAGCGCGAAAATGCCTCTGTTGTACGAAGAAAAGTCGAGAAGCATAATTTAACATATGAGCATTTATATTGTCGCAGCTGTCACTAACAAATTAGGAGAAATATGTAGCAGTGAGACAATAAATTGTTGAACAACACTAGGGGTTGGGACTTCGTCAAGTCCAAAACAGATGTTTGATCATTTTGATCGACTTCTCCCTTTAAGGGTAGACCAAATTATCGCTACAAGATTTTTTTTTATACATTGCCTGTGGATTAGTTAATCGTTGCTTCAGAATAAAATAAAAGTAAAAAAAAAAATATTTTGGAAATATCTATACGTTGTTTCTATTTAGCTTGCAAGAAGCAATATTAGAAGCTTTTTTAGAAATAAGCAAAGAACAGATATATTAACGAGGTAGGGGAATAGTTAGTCGATATGGCCTTTTGATTACATTTAACTTGCGAAATTAGACAGTACCATGGCATTGCTTCTATTTAGCTTGCAAGAAGCAATATCGAAGCTTCTTTATGACATCTATAGTAGAGTGGGTCGTTTTTTTCAATTTTGAATTTTTGTTTACAGGTAGGGCCCAAAAGTTGCAGAATAAAAATTAAACAATTTCTGGCGTTTTTTGTCTCCTCATTCCAGTTTCCAGTTCAAATATTTGTTTTTAACAGTGTATTTTTTTTATTTGATTCTAACATTTATTTTTTCCTTTTAAAATCAATTTTGAAAGTTATTGTAGTAACAAATTTAAAAAAAAAATATAAAAAAAAAACATTTTTTTTATATTTTTCAGTAAATCATAATTTTTAAAATCTCAAAAATATTTTTTTTTATTAAAATTCAATTTTCTAAAACTTTCTATAACATTCAATGTCTGACCACATTACGAATGTCCTACTGAAACACCTGTCAACCCGGGCCATCGCATGAAATTTTGAATAAGTGTATGGAACAGTGTTGGAAGCATGCCAAAGTTGTAGCGATACCCAAAGTCGGTAAAACTCGCTCCGAACATCTAGCTATCGCCCTATCAGCCTCCTAAATGTTCTTGGTAAACTTTTTGAAATTGCTATTCAATCCTGTCTCAACTCACACGTTGAATCGACCGCAATTTGGATATCGCAGACAACACTCAACAAAACATCAAGTATTTAAACTCACAAAGTACTTAACTGCAAAAAATATCGAAAAAGCTTTCGACTCGGTTTGGCGCGATGGCCTTTTCCACAAGTTTTGTAACGCGAACACGCTTCTATACTTATCCGGAATTGTGGACTCTTTTCTATCAAACAGATCATTTTGTGTTTCTATACTAGGTGCGACCTCAAGAACTTACACGATTCCAGCCGGAGTTCCCCAGGGATCTGTCCTTAACCCGTAACTATATAACATATATACAGCTGACATCCCACCACAAAAATACTACAACATTGCCTCGTACGCCGACGACACAGCAGTGTTTACGTCCAGCGTCTATTCCAATGAAATTAGCAGAAGAATAGAAAAAGCGCTCTTCAAAAAATGGAAAATAAAAGTGCACGGTGCCAAAACAGAAGCAATATTCTTTCCATATAAACGAAGAGCCAAAAATCGACTCACACGAACATTGACCCACCTTGGCAGAACCATGTCCTGGCAAAAAACCGCAACATACGTCCTATGTTAGTGTATGGATGCCCGGTTCGGAGAAACATGGCGCAGATACATTTTCGACGACTACAAACTACACTAAACAGAGCACTAAAGCGCACCACTTTGGTACAAAACAACGACTCTAAACGAAAAAAAACGAGCACAAGACCTATTCAGGAAACATAGACGAAACCATAATAACCCGAATTGAAGAAAGAACTTCGAACTCGGACTATCAAATGATTCGCGATGTCCTCCAACACTGAAACTTAAGCTTAAAAAGCATCATAGTGATTGTCCTATTTATCTTATTTTATCTCTTCCCCAAAAGGGTTTTTTCTTTTTCAGTACCCAGGCATTTTCCCTTAATTGTTCCCCTAAATACACACATTTATACCCCAACACTACTTAAAATATTTTACCACTATAGACATAAAAAAAATACTGTAACATTTTCGGATTTTCACAAAATAAAAATGAGTATGATTATTTAAAAAAATGATATTTTGAAGAAAGAATGAAATCAGATTTTGATATTTTTAGTTTTATTTAGATTTTTAAAAATATTTTGAAAATTAAACTTAAATATTGAAGCTTTTTTATTTTTATCCACCCCACGCCCCTCAACTTTCCCCACCTTCAAGATTTATTGCTGCAATTGCACTGTGTAGACAAACAAAATACCTAAAATCAATAAGATTTAATGAAAATTAATGATTTCTATTTCCTGCAAAAAAAAATCAACCAAATAAATTGTAAATTGTGTACGAGTAAAATTCTCCCTTATAATAATTCCAACTGGCTATACCGTATACATACAACCCGCAGAGTAGAAATGTATTATTTTACACCGTTAAATATTTCTGCAGTGCAACAAGAAAGAAAAAACACAACCACCAAGCGCCACCGAAAAATGTGTGAGTTAGCAAAAATAACAAATGAAAAATGATGATTCCCAATTATCGCTCTGTTGGAGGAAAAACCACCGAGAAAACGTGTGGCGTTGGCGTTGCTGCCGTTCTGCGCCACTGGGCTCTGCGGTGGCATGACGGGTATGGTGTCTGCAAAATAGTGAAATACATACAATTTTATATATATATATATATTTATATATAAAGTACTATCTTGTTTATGTTATACAAAATATATACATTCAGACAAATATATGCGCGCTCAAGCAAACGTCAGACATCCACTTATTATGATTAAAGCGGATTAACTTGTTGAGAAGGCGAACTTGGGCGCGCGCGGTCTCGAGAAAAGCGGTGGCGTCGGCGGGCGGCACAGACTGTTTGCTGTTTATATTTACACGCGCACAAATGCATATATGTACATAAAATGCATGTGTATCTAGAGAGGAGCACATTGAATAAAACATATCCACATGAATCGTACAAATACGAATCCATAAATTAAGCCCGACAAAACCGACTCGACTGGAGAAATATATATATGAACAAAAAAAATAAATAATAAAATGTGTGCGTGCATTTTTCTTCGATTTTTCCATATATATAAATTCATTCGTTGTTTCTTCTTCGTTTGTGTATGCAAATCAATGCTATAAAACAGACGATCCGAAAGAGAGATTCCAGCATAATGACTGATTGCATACCCAGGAATCGCTCAGTAACGAGGAAGTCGCTTTTCATATATACATGAATAAATATCTGTGTGAATACACGATTTTATGATGTTCAATGAAGCAAATGGCTGTTCAGGAATAAATTGACGCCAACGACTTCATTGACAGCTCATTGAAAACGTTTATTATAATATATGTAAAGGTTTTTGTTTATTGATTTGATAGACTGCAATTAAAAATGATGTGAGAATCACTCAATAATTATATAAATAAAGGCGCACAATTTAAAATAAGAACTTCCGCTCGCTCACTGAAACGTATAATTTTTCGGCATATTTTCAAATTTTAAAGCCATCAGATATATTTGTGTGATAATAAAGACCAGCTCATTTATGTTTTATGTTGTTGTTGTTTCTTTTGTGTATACCAGACACTAAAAATAACTCATTTATGTTGGTTGGTTGGTGGTGTTTATGTGCTCCAACTACCAACTGTTGCCGTATGCACGCGCGTGCATTTTTTCAATGGCATTGTTGTTGTTTTTGTGTTTTTTTTGTTTTTGTATACAAGGGTTTATGATTGGGATCTTCAAAACCACCTCTTTAATTGGTTGTACGTTCCTTTAGACACGATGCACGGCAACAGTGTTACCCAGGAAGCAGACACAGAAGAGACAGGTAGAAACATTGTATGTGGCGTGAGCGAGACAGTGGAAGAAGCATAAATATATGTTTCAGCATGCCGTATGTTATGTTGTTTGAATTTTTACGTTGGATGTGTGCCTGTGTGTGTGTGTGTATAAGAATGTGATCTTTGTCGGCCTGTCGAGTCACACATGCGTACAAACACCAGCTCACCCCAGAAACGCAGAAAAAAGCGCAATTAATCAACATTACACAAATACTCATCGAAATATGTCGCAGAATAAAATTAAAAAGTATATAGTCACTTGGCACGAATAACACTAAATTAGTACAAGATTTCAAGCGATCACACACACACACACACACGCACATACACATGTGTATATCATTAATCATCTTACAAAAGCTGCGCGCGATGGCAATTAGAGAGGAATTCAACGCTTAACGAAACGAAATGTTCTCTAAATGTTTATTTTTCATATTTCGCCAGATCATAAAGTCATATTTTTTCGGATTCAAAAAAAATAATAATAATGCGTGCTGTTATTTCGGGTACGGCACGGCGCATGATTCGGTTTAATGAAGCTGTTGTGCCATCACGGGAAATCCGTGTATATACCGCTAAGTGCGTGCTGTGTTTGTTGTTCGGCGTCTTGAAGACAAGACATTTATTAGTGTATAGAAGGGTTATGATCTCACATCAACATCAGTAAAAGTTATTTATATTTGAAACTCGTTTTC
Source organism: Bolitophila hybrida (assembly GCA_027564075.1). Taxonomy (NCBI): domain Eukaryota; kingdom Metazoa; phylum Arthropoda; class Insecta; order Diptera; family Mycetophilidae; genus Bolitophila; species Bolitophila hybrida. The sequence continues at coordinate 11,147 of JANSTU010020307.1, forward strand.
GGGTTCTATATGCGTGTATATTGGCCATTAGGGAATAGACAGAATGATCATATAGATTTGTATTTTTAAATTGTGGCAAAGTGAATTTTTATATTTTGCGTCAAAGTGGAATTTTACGTTTGTAGCAAAGTTTTGGTTACATTTGTGGCAAAGTGAATTATTTTGTGAATTGCAATTTGCTACCGAGTGTATTTTACTTTGTTGCAGAGTATTTGGTATTTTGAAACAGAGTGTATTTCAATGCGTATTTGAATTTGTAGGAAATTGCATTTTATTTTCTGGCAAAGTGCATTTTGTTTTGTGGGAAATTGCATTTTATTTTGTGTAAAAGTGCACTTTAATTTGGTATGAATGAAAACAACAAACAAATGTGCACATTTTCTTCCTGCTCATCTTGTAGTACTATATTTTTGGGGCTAAAACCACTAACATCATTTTAAGGGGCTTTGATGTATTTTTGTCCATATCACCCTTTTATGGAGCTTTTAAGTTTGTAATGAAACATAATAATAAAAAAAAATATATAAAATGAAATAAATGTTTTTTTTTCAAAAATAAGTAAAAAAATAAAAATATAAGCTTTTTGTCTGTTGATATATTTAAATTTATTTAAAATTTAAAAAGGCTAAAAAGCTATAAAAAACAATTTAAAATCCCGCACGTATATATGAAAACCCATAATTCTTAAAACCCATAATTACTAATTACATAAATGACATCTCGAATTTTGCGTAAGTATGACATTCTTAGAGTTAAAAAAAGTAAAGACGATGAAGAAAGAAATGTCAGTTCGAAGAATGTAAAAGTTAATAAAATTGTCGTTAAAAAAAACAGGAAAACACTTTTTGAAACAATGTAAAAAGATTTTGATATCGCGGCTTGTAAATACAAAGATATGAGAGTTTGTCTTTGTATGGGATTTCGGGTACCATTGAATAAAACAGACCCTAAATTCAACTGAAAATTGATTTACGGGTCCGGACCCGAATAAAATATTTGCATGATAAATTTGTATCAATATTTTTTAGTGCTTCTTTAATGTAGTTTTTTTTTAAATGAAAATTTATTTCATAAATATATTTATTGTTTTAGCAAGTAAAATATTTTAAATTTATTAATAGATGCTTCTGATATTGGTCCGGACCCGTTTTACGGCTTTTCATATAAATATTTGCATGAGATGAGATGTTCTTACTAATTTTGAATATTTTTTAGTACTTTTCTTTTGTTTGTGTTTTTATTAGTTTATTGGACCCGAAAATCGCTTGAAAAAAACACTAAAATATTTGCTTGCTTGAAAATATACTTGTGCAAGCCTTTAGAAATCCACAAATATTATAAGAATGCGTAAATATTTTTAAAATATTTTTTTTTGGTAAAATTAGAAATATATTTAAGGAAACTAAATCGGAAATATTTTTTTAAAATAAATTATAAAAATATTGAAATTGATTTTTTAAAAAGACAATTAAAAATCTCATGCAAATATTCATGTAAAGTTTTTCGGGTCCTATGGATGACATTTTCAAAGAACCGGGTGTCCAATTGGACTCGGGTACCCGGTTCTAAAAAACATCAGCACTAGTATACACCCGTTCCTCCAGATCCGTGAGATGTACTCGGCACTACTCTCCACCATCTGTTGTAATAATAATTAATTATTCTCGTGACATTTTAAGCTGTCGAGAACTGACAGTTCATTCTCAATAATAATATTTCGTCAAGTACTAAATATGAGCATTGTATTTTGAGAGAGTTTTTGTCTCAAACGTCAAAAATATAGAGTTAATATGCAGAGCTTATCTACCAAATGGTCGCTGAATTCGGTTACTGGCCTGGTTGCGATCTGACCATAGAAAATACCGACAATTTGTGGCTTTTTGAGTTGGGGAAATATTGGAGACCACTGAGTTAGATGAATGCCGATGGATACCAACTAAGTTCAATCCGGCAGATGAGGCGTTTTATTAGGAAAGCATGTGGTATTGTGGACCAATCTGAAGACCAGTGGAACAGATTTAAATTTTCTATATTAATTCTTTTATACGATCTTTTAATAAATATTCCATATTCAATATATACTCCATAAAATAATTTAATAATAAATAATTTATGTTCACCATAAAAAACACCATTAAATATTTCATTGAAAAGACATAATAATCAAAAATGCTTCCATGTCATTTTCGCATAAAATTAACAAAAAATACCACGTTATTTATATTTACGATTATTGCAATTTAAACAGTAATTCAGCGAAAATATTTTATTTTATTAATGCGTATATGTTTCCCTATATACAAAAAAAAAGAATACTGTTCGTTTAATTATTCTGCTATATTGCTGCTTTGGTCACACTAAAAGTGTTAATAAACATTTCATATGCTCGCTACAGCGCGAATGGCGCACATTAAAAATTGTGCAGTTAATTATAACTGCACAGAAAATTGCATCGGATTAATGGTTAACTTGTGCGGCTGTGCTGTGTGTATCTATGCGAATATAACGACGCTTATTTTATAGACTCTTGCGCATCTTTATATATATATATATATATGTAGTTATATAGCCATTGGCGAAAGCGAGTTTATTATCCTCGCCTTTGGTGCGAGTTTCGCATTGAAGATGCAACGTGTGCGGTAAGGTACACAACCTAGAATATCCATTTAAAACACTGTGTACCGAGCTCTCTCTTGCCTGTGAGCAGGGAGCTACTTAGCGCATCAGCTTTTGAAATGCAAATTAATCTTGCGACGCGAGCGCGTGCGTCTCTTCCCTGTTCCTGCGGCATGACATTCTCGTGCTCGCAACTGCACAAACTGCACATTTGTGTGTGCAAAAATAAAATGCACACGGTTTCTGTGATTTAAATTAAAATTATAAATTACTAGCAAAAGTTATATAGCGAACCAAGCGATTTAGCCATAGCAGCCGCCATCAGCAACACCAGCATATAGATAATAATATTTCAGATTTATACAAGTCGAGTTCGCCCACGCACAATCGCGTGTGTAAATTACCATTACCTCTCCTATATAGCAAACATATTGCACACGCGCACTTGGAAGATTTATTTTTGTAAATTTATCACCATTTCCGGGCAATATAATGTTTACGTGTAGAATATAAGGTATTATAAAGGTAATGGTCACGCTGGATCGTATTGCAAGAGTGTGCGCGGAGCGCGTGCTCAGTCTGCAGAAGGCGCTCGCGCAATAATTAGTTATCACCGTCATTTCGCATGTCCATGGTTGCGGGCACAAATATACACAGCACGATTTGCCATCTGGGTATATTTTCACCCACGACATTAAAATAAATACCATAGTATAGTATATAGTAAATGTGCAATTGTTGCCATTTTGTTAATGATCCTAGGGTACAGGCCATCAGGCGAGTAATTCCTTCATGTTATTTTAACTGGTAACAAATTTAGAAATGAGACGAGTAATTTTGTGAAAAAGTTTTATTTTGTTGTTTATAGTTCAAATATAAAATGTAATATAAAAATGTATTTATATAATGATTTAATTACAAGAATTTGCACTGAAAAAAAATAACAAATGTTCTTAAACTTACAGTCCCTAACCGGAAAACACGGTTAATTCGTACAGTCCCTAACCGAAATCACCATTACAAATAAACATGAATGGCTGTGAAAACCGAACAGTCCCTAACGGAATACAATCACACAGTTCGTTAAAGATGTGATATTTGAGTGATTTAACCCACTGGCATATAATCCACTCCGTCATTTCCAAATTTAACAAACAATTCTAATTTCGCAAATGTAATATTTTTTTAAGGATCCGAAAAATAAACATCGACCCGATATCGTCCAGCTGGAAATCCTGGCGGTAGCAATATAATTCGAAATGGAATTTTTAAATCGATTAAATTCTACTGCGGACACGTGTGATTAAGATTTGAGTGCATTGAAATCAGCGGCATCACCACACCGAGAATCGGTTGATTTCGTTTATGACGTTGATAATCACAGAAGTCTTCCACCGTATTAATCATAAACTGGCGATACGAATTATTGTTGTACTTGTAGAACATGATGACGTGCATTAGCACCGACGTGATCTTGCCAGTAAATGCATTCGAAATTTTGATCATGCTCAGCTCTCTGGAAATCATCAAATTTCCGGTCCGATAAACATGTCTGCACAGTCGTTAAAAAGTATTTTCTCAAATTTGATTGGGAATGGAATCTCTTTCTGGAATTTCGCAAATAAAACAGCGTTTTTTTAATTATTTTATCTCAGGAATGTATAGTAATGTTTCGTCTGTATTTCGTATTGATGAAGCAAGAATGATTGTAAATAATTAAATAACAAAATACATTTTAAGCAAGTGAACCTGGTGAGACAAATAAATAAACTCAATAAAAAATAGTCAGATGGAACTATGTTTTATGCTAGAGAAAGTAACGAAAATAATTATATTTTTTTGTAATTATGTACAGCATAGGTACTTCGGTTTTAACAGAGGGTCAAATCAAAAAAACGGATTATTTTTTTAATATTTTTTATTGTCTGGAAATTACACAAATTGCTGATCCATATAGATAACTATTTATAAAAGTCAATTGGATTTTAAAAATGTGTCGAATCGTGATGGCAATTACAAAATGCGAGTACATTTTGAGGTGGAAAATTTAAACGAAACTCTGCCGAATCCAAAATTGACGTGAATTTTGAACAGAATTTATTTATAAAATACCAAGCATTGGCTAGAGTTTATCGTAACACACACACACACACACACATCCGGACGACAAAAAACGACATAATTTCGTACATTCTTATATAATCTAAAATATGATAATAATTTCTATTTTTTTGATTAGCCCATTGGTAAATAATCCACTCCATCCCGTCCAAATTTCACATACACTTGAAATTTTGCGGCCGTAATATTCATGGTAGTTTCCAACACATTAATGTCAACCCGATATCGACCACCTGGTAATCCAGGCGGTAACCTTATCGAGCGAAACGGAAGAGTTATACTGGTATAATTCGTATACGGACACGTGTGATTCAAATTTGAGTGCGAAGAAAGCAGCGGCATTACAACACCGAGAATCGGTTGATTTCGTTTATGACGTTGATAATCACAGAAGTCTTCCACCGTATTAATCATAAACTGGCGATACGAATTATTGTTGTACTTGTAGAACATGATGATGTGCACGGAAATCGTAGTGTATGCACCCAAAAATGTATTGGAAATGTTGATTATGCTCAGGTCTCTGGAAATCATCTTCATCTCGCAAGTTTCCGGTCCGATGAACATTTCCGTAGACCAGTAGGGACAAAGGACTCTCTCAAATTTGATTGCATATATTTTTTTCTGGAATTTCGATAAATTTAACCAGATTTAATGCAGTCTATTAAATTAGTACCTTTTTGTCTGCATTTTGTGTAGATAAAGCTATTATGCTTGCAAATAAAAAAAATAATACACTAAGGTTCATTTTAGACATGTGAAACTAGTGAAATCACCTTGTATATTGCGTTTATTTGAAATATGGTAGATTTACTAATTACAAAATAATGTGTGTTTTCATGGTTTCAATTTTGTTATCAAAAATACAGAGTGGTCATTTTTTATAGTGAGCTAGATACATACTTATTTTAATATTTAAAGACATTTTTAGTTATAAACTTTTTAATATAAATACTTGATCATTTAGGAGAAATCGCATATATTTGAGACAAACATAATTATACTAATATTATATATAAGTTGAGAGGCTAAATATTCGATTTCGATAAGCTGTCAGTCGATGTGCCGATTTCTCAACTATCGAAAAAGAAAATATTTTTTAACAGATTCATCACTATTTTTAATAATCAGTCTGGCAAAAAGAAGAGGTTTTTTGCTCCAAAAGATTTCTAACAATAAGTAAATGAGAAAAACATAGAAATGAGAAAACATCTAAATTCATTCCATATTCTTAAAGCCGTTAAATCACAAAAAACATATATCGTAAAACCCACACCGCCTAGTACTCGTAACACAAAGAACCCATAATTTGTAAAACCCAAAGTATACACGTCGCATTTATTTACATGAAAATGAATTATTGGATGTTTAACATTAATTATTAATGTCTTTTGGATTTTTTTTATGAACATGCGGCCTTATTTTATTATTGATTTCAATATATAATGAAAATATTATCTTTAATAGCAGATAACATGTTGACACCCTGTGAGAATCTAAAAAAAATCTATTCATTATTTTTGTCAGGAAACATACAAATTACTGATCCATATAGATAAATATATAATGTTTAAATATATATGTTTATGTGTTAATGTATATTTAAAAAAAAAAATCATTTAAATTTTTGGAGATTTAACAAGTTGAATTTGTTACAGAATTGTGTTTAGAGTTGAAATGTGCAATTTATTAGATTATACACTGATAACACCCACAAAATATTATATTGTTTCCAATCAATTCACTATTTATTATATACAAACTTAAAATATAACGATTTTCGATATACATGTAACAATTAATTATATAAAAACCTACAATTTGACATGCAAACTTCTATTCTTCGTGTATTGGTTGTCTACGTTAGGGACTGACTAATTGTTTTAGTTTCTTTTTGGTGTTCTCCGTCAGGGATTGTCTTACTTTGAACTCTGTCACTCGTACAGTCCCTGCCGGAGATCATCAATACAACTGTAACAAAAGTCCAATAGTCCCTGACGGAGATCACCAAACCCAATAGAAACAATCGTACAGTCCCTGACTGAATTTTTTTGGTTGTCTCCGTTAGGGACTGTCTAAATATTTCAATTTTTTATTGCTCTCCGTCAGGGACTGTCTAAATGTTACAGTTGTAGTGGTGATCTCCGTTAAGAACTGAAACTTTTTTCGTTGTATTTTTGATCATCATTACGGTTTTTATAGAACTTATTTATTTCGATAATAAATAATCATGGATTTTCTATCTTTTCATGTTTTAAAAATTAATTTAAAAAAGTTTCAATAAAACTGTCGCTTACCTGGCAGCATTAGTTTCCGATGAAAATGGTTCTGCGTAAATATTTCGACAGGGTGGCACACGTCGGGGCAGCGGTGGTGGTACTCGACTGTAACTATCCATGATGTCACAGTCCGAGTATTTCATTGATTTCATAGTCATGTTGAGATGGCAGGCCGTGGTTCGTTGAATATATTTAGAAATGCACACAAAATTCACTGTGATCCAAAATGCGTCATCCTAATAATCTAGCACTATTTCATAGCGCACTTATTTGAGTATAACGAGTAGTTGTACTCGTTTAGCATGACTTGAATTTAATTCACATGAAAAATACTATATTGATCAATTTAGGTTTTTGTTCCCCCTCCTGCTTGTATAACACACACACATACAATTTATCACTTCAATCCGTTTCGTAAATATTTATTAAATTGAATCAGCGGCGTTGAGCAATGCGTGCTTTCAATTACACTTCGTGTCACGTCGCGCGTCTTATTTAATGTTTTTGTTTATTTGTACTTGTATATATACACACAGACTCTGCTCGCGATCTTTGATTGTATGCAAGCGATCTCTGTTTAAATCACTCACCAATCCACTTGCGGGAATATGTGCTGGATACGTAAGAGCAAGATGCGAAAGTTCTTAATTTCTCTGATGTAGTACAGCGCGTGCGTTGATATGCCTGCAGATGAAAAGAAAGAAAATTCTTGAATTAATTTGAAAGTGAAAAAAAAACAAATAAACTTATAAGTCTACTTCTTTGAAGAACGCTGGCGAACAGATTATTAGTATTAAAAAAACGTTTTGATAGTGTTAAGATGATTTTATAGTTTGATGCAAGTACACGATAGACCACAACTCTAAAGCACATAAAGGCGATATTTTAATTAAAATACAAGTAATATATATATATACATATATACGTAGCCGAAGGAAAATATTTTCTTGGTGCGGAGACGATGAAGTTTGCGGAAAATGATTTTTCATTAGGTGCGCACAATTTGCTGTGCAAAGTATCGCATCTTTTGTGTATGGCAACGGGTATAAAATTAATTAGCAAAGTTTCGCGCGGGCCACCCCTAAAACTACACATATACAAAGATATAGAAAATTAATTATAGGTATTTGCCAGTGGAAATTGTTTTATGCTAAATACGCAGTGGGTGCCCACAAATAATCGTTAAGGTGGGCATACATTTTATATATTCAGTTGCATTTTGAGAGTTTTATGAAAGTTCTTCGGGTCACAGCTCGCTAGCAGTAACTCCATTTTAACTTCCCTTAAATTATAATCATACTACATATACAATTACTTTAGCTTTTATAATAACAATAAACGTGCTGAAATGCTCAATCATTGCACAGTTTACCACAATTTTGCCATTGACTCCTGTGGGACAAACTCTGCAGAGCTCCCTAATTTCAAACAGTGTATACCCTCAAAATCAAAGTGCATTATTTACGATTAAACTTTGTTAGCAAAACAAAACACCACCCACTAATTTAAATAAACGCTTTTAATAGCTGTGTTTAGAACGCACACACACACACACACCGGGATTTTATGCTCTTAATGACCGCATACGCTTTTATCGAACTCAAACGATCAATTATATTCCATTTGAGGACGGTTTTATCGCGTACAGGACATTACGATACATTTATATACACATACACATCCATACATCTATAAATATAGAGCCCACATGCAAATTTGCCGAACCCGCACAAATAAATGTGCACAAGATATGCAAATTTTGGGTCAAGTATTCGTTTATATGGAACGTATGTAGATGAAGATTGTCGAGGCACGTATATATATTATAATATAACTGTTTTTCTGTATAGGTACCTATATATACACAAACCCTGGGTCGCAGTGAAATGGTGTATAAAGTTTTTCACGAGAAGTCAGAAAGAGTGAAAGAGAAAAAACTCGCGGGCAGAGGGTTTGAAATATACATGTATGCGAAAACGTATTTCATATGCGAATGTGGCTGAATTCCCTCATGTGTCACAGATAAAGTGCACATTTTATATTGTATGATATAATTTTGAAATATGTGAATGTGTGTGTTGCCTGTGTCCCTAATGGCGCTAATGAGCCCAACCAATTTGCGGTTGGCTAAATCATTCTTTTTTATGTATATGGAAATATATACGTTTCTTTTTGGGACACTTTTACGAGTTTTTTGTTATTTAATTGTAGATACAATAAAATAATAGTTTGCAAAAGAAACTTGTAATTTGAGATACTAAGAGGAAGGCTACGATTTCATTTTTTGTTTTTAAAATCTATAATAATAAAAAAAATCTATTAAAATTAGTCAAAACGGTGCGATTTGCATGTATTTTAAGACTGTAAGGTTTCCGTTAGGGACTGTTCGAGTATATATATTAAGCTGGTGTTTTTTGTTATGGACTAGGACTATACGATTGAGTGGGTCCGCCTCATATATCCATGCCTGGAAAAAGGCAACAATAGTTCCAATTCCCAAGCAGGGAAAACCATCGGAAGATGTGAACAGCTACAGACCAATAGCGCTACTGTCCTGCCTCAGTGGACAGGATCTTCGACTACTGCGATGAATCTGATGATCTCACGATAAATTTGGATTTCGACCAGGAAGGTCGACAATGCAGGCTCTTGTTAAGTTACAGATGTATTGCTGAAACTTAACCAAATAATCCCCACTATAGCATTTATTACAACGTGGACGGAAGGAATTGTCTACAATATGTTTACAGTCTTTCTTTTTTCCAGGCACCTCTGCAAGCTGAATTTCTAACAGAAAGAAGCTTTTGTGTATAGGCAAATGCACATACGGCGATCTCCCTATCTCGGCCGGAGTACCACAAGGAGGAGTTCTGTCTGCATTACTCTACGTCATACACACAGCCGATATCCCGGATCCTGTACCCCATGCTAATCCTATCAAGAGACTCTAGTATGCGGATGATGTTCTCATGTACGTATCAACAAGCAACCTGCAACTTGGACAAGACAGACTGAACACCTACCTCTCCACGCTGAATAGTTTTTACACCACATTACGCTTAACCCAGCTAAAGCGAAAGGAACGGAAACTTCTAATGGCATGCGGTAATTACGTTATAACGTGTTGTATAAGCGTGCATCAATGAGTAGATTGGATATTCATCTACTCTCTTCAGCCCTTAGGAGCTTCGAGAAATGGTCTGAAAACGCCACTATGAAGCAATGCATAGTGTCGGATACAGGTAATCTCAAGGAGCACTTACACGATCTAGCCTGGTACCTCAAGCACCTACAGGATAAGGACGACCTGTTCTAGGGAGAAGTCCTCATCTACTACTACAGGAGATTAAGGAAATGGAACACAACCGACACGGACAAAGTCTACAATTATTATTATTTTTTTAACTTTACGGTTTTATATATAGAGCTAATTATTTAAATTCTTGTCAAATCTGTCAGAGCTGCGTTGATTTGCAGGTATTTGAAGAATGTATATACTCGTAGTTTCCGAAAATATCATGAAATCTCTGTGTAGATTGAGAAAGAGCTTCTCGGAGGATGCCTAGACCAACTATGGTTGTGTTCCTAAAATGTATTTATTTATATGGTTTTCTTAAGGGATTGTTCGATTTTATCAACTGAGCTCCTAATACTGTGTGATTGCCGTTGTATACTTCATCAGAACTGTACGATTTGCAAGTAATTGATTTTATTAACTGAACTACTGATTTGGAATAAAAATGTATTTTTAAATCTGTCAGAAAAGTTTTAATTTGTAGTTATTTGATGAAATCTCGGTTTTCGACTATTCGATTTTATCAAATATTAGTTGATGATAAAAAAACATTACAATTTTCTATGGAAAATATATTAATTATTATAATAATATATTATACAGTATTTTCATTTTTGTTTAATCAATCATGCGTTTTAGTATAATCAATCAGGTCTATGCGAATTGCATAAAATGACAGAAAATATGGTTTCCGTTAAGGACTGTGCGATTTTATTCCCGGAGCTGATGATTTCCGTCAAGGACTGAGCGATTGTTCGGTGTTTTCCGTCAGACCTCTTTGTCAATAACCGAATATTTTACTGTCATACATAAATTCTCGTAAAATCTACCAGGACCAAATGCATAATAATTGAAGAATTTGGTAAAAAGTATATTTTTGAAAGGAAAATTTAATATATTTATATACGAGTATTAAAAACCGTACAGAGTAAATCTAACCTCCTTGCCTATTCTGTGCCGCTTTGGCTTTTTTAATTATTCAATTAAAAAAAGATCAGTTTAATTAAGTTTTAGGATTTTTTAAATTAATTTGATTAATAAATTATCGAATATATTCAAAAACAAACAATGTGATTTATAACTTGTACGTGGTAACACATCAGGAGGTTTAAACCACTTTTTCATGAAAAATCCTATAATTTCTAAGTGGATTTTTCTACATACAACATTGAACCTTCTTATTGCTCACTTATGATTTTAATACAACATTTTATCAGCTACTGCTCGAAATATATAAAAATAAGTCGTAAAAAATTAAATATACCTTCTAATGGAACCGGTTTTTATAGTTTTTCGTTAAAAGGTTATTGAAATGGATATTTCAAAGAAATATGTTTTAAGGAAGTACTAAAATTGCGTGCTCAATTGGATTTTATCAGTCCGGAAGTGGAGTAAAAACAAAAATATGATAAATAATGGTTATTTCCGTGTTGTGAGTTAAGTTCAGGGAATTGGTTTTGTATCTTTTCCAAAAGTACTTAAATAATTATTAATAAAATGTTTGAGTTTGTTTAATTTACTTAAAAAACTTATTTCAGAATGATTTGTATTTATAAATTTGTTTTATCCAAGTGTTATTGTTTTTTTTCATTTATTTTAAATTAGCTTTTTCAGATAATCATTATAATTCATTTTATATCAAAATCTTTATCAAATCAAATAAAACATATCGACATTATTAAAATACATTTTCTATCAAATCATTTATCCAATTATACAAACACAACATAATAAAACTATTCGAACAATAAAATATTAAAAAATCAGATTACCCTTCAAGAAAATTGTTTTCAAACTAGATTTTCTAGTACTATCGATGGTCTCCGTTAGGGACTGTACGTTTTTCTCTTTGTATATGTGATCTCCACTAAGGACTGTACAATTTTCAAAGTTATAATCGAAATTTGTTATATTTACAGATTATTATAAATATTTGTCTGAATCGTATTTTAGACATTATTTATCAATATCATAAATAGAACAAACACCGTTAAAATAACAAAAAAATCCAATATCTCACAATTTCAATTTTAAATTGAGGTTTTTCAATTTTTTATAGACATTTAATCAAAGACCAAAACACTCATTTTTCCAGACACATTCTTTCTAATTTCCTCTTCGATGACTTTTAAATTATACCACAAATCTTTTAACAGCATTTTGATGTTCTTTTGATGCGATCGACTACAGAGAGAGAACTAAATATACTTAAAATTGATAGCGCATTCTTGTGCACGTGTTGCATCAGAAAAGCACATCAGCCACACGATGCGATTAAACCGCAGCATTACTCGCTTTGATAGGGTTTTACGATCGAAACGATGCAAAGCAGAGTTTAATATACACATAAAACACATCAAACTTTTGTCAAAACACACATCCGGGATAAATTGTGTGTCTGGATAATGCTAAAGTACAAATGTTTACGCTTTTTCATCAGCTCGAGATTGATGTTTATTCGGTCATCAAATTAGAATTTATTGGTTGCTTATTAAATGCTCGCAGTGTTTACTTAATGTGAAAAGTTGTGAGTGAAATGTTGATTTTTACTAGCTTTGGTTAGAGATAATAACGTTTTCCATGTAGAGCGTTGGTTTTTGTTAGCTGCGACAAATAGAGTAGATCAAAATCTCACTGTGTGTGCGCCAGCTTATGTGTGTGGATAATAATGCACAATGCCGACATAATCCTTTGCAAGCGTGTACCAGCTGCAGTTTATGTTTACGCAAGGCTCTAGATTTTGAGTGGATAATCGATGCAATGAATTACGCTCTTCGATTTACCATTCAATAGCAAATGCAATCAGTTTTCTGTTCACATATATCCTTGACACATTTTATCCAAAACATAAAGGACACTTTTGACTATACATTCTAGCTGGCATCGTAAAGCACACAAAATCATCATTGTTTGTTTCTTATAATTAATTTCATTTCACTTAGAACAAAAGTGGATTTTTTTAATTACAAATAGCTCGCTCTCTGATTCGCAATCACCCCAGAACACTGTATAAAAAGAAAAAGCTCATAATCGCATTAAAAACAGCGCTCTTGTGCAAACACTGGCCAAAACGATTCTATATTATAGCTCCGTTTTCATTTTCTTTTCAATTGTTCACCGAAATGGCCTGTCCAACGTGAATCCGCTCTAATCCAAAGCCAGGAAAGTGCAAGAATTACGGCACAGCATAAACACACACACACACACACATTCGCAAACGTAATGCTTTTATTTTTCCCCATTTCATTTTCCGTTGGTTTTCTATTTTTTTTTTTTTATCTTCTGGCAAATGTTCGCCTCGCTCGCAAATTAATTGCCTTCGGTGCGGTGTTGTGACCTTTCTGCAGCGTGTGCGCTAGAGTGTTTTTCTCGGGCACTGCTAGCAAAATGCATTTTCCACAAGCGACCGGCGCAATGACGACAATAATACACGCACAGATAAAATTGCATATATATGCATATAAATTTCCTATTTTTAGCATGGTACACTCACGAGAAAAAAAAACAAACTAAGAGTGTGCTCACACTTAATTGCAAGTGCAAGAGACGAATGCGCGCGCGAATGCAATTATTTATATTTTCATTCATGATTTTGCGTGTGCAGCGATTTTCTCTATTTGTTTTTCACGTATTAACGCACATTCTGATTTGTTGGAATTGCAAGCGCGGACATTTATGGCGCACGGGAAATATGTTTAGAATGTTGATGCAACAGAATTTTGGGTATTTTGTTAGAGACAGTGAGATTTACAATCTTACAATTTAAAAACACTAACACACACACACAGAGGAAAATAGCGAATTTTCCATGAACTTTTAATTTATAATATAAATTCTTATAAAAATTGGTACTAACACAATATTTTTCCGATTTTCCGTAAATCCACTGTTAATCCAGACGAGCACGAGTATATCCTTTTAGTTTTGTCACTTTTTAAAAAAAATATTTTTTTTACAAATTTTCACATTTTCCTTGCGCACACTTGTACACTAGATAAAATCGGCATTTCCATACACAAAATTACACTCTGGACGTGAACGCGCGCGCGATACAACCGACGACGACGACGATGCTTTTCCGTTTACCGTATTTTATGATTGCGGGTGCGATGGGGGCAACGCACGAAGGCTGACTGAAATCGAGGCTCGCTGCTGCTGCGAACTGCGAAAGACATTGCTCGCGTCGCTGTTATTCTCTGTTAAATACGTATTTCCTATATACGTATAAGTATTTCTATATACGTATGTCAGCTGCGCATCCCTACTTTGTACGCGCGCTCTCTCTCTCTCGCTCTCTCACACAATACGCATACACACACAGAGAGAAAATGCGCACATGCGTATTTATGCGGTACACGTTTATAAGAGTGTATTTCGGGTGTTACATCCATAACAAAATCGATCAGCAAAGGCTACGTTCGTATCCCTTTTGTTAAATGAACTGCACATACCAAAGCGTTCGTTCGTAATACATATAAAATATATATTATAATAGAGAAAATATAGCAAACGACAATGCATACCGCTATGTTTATATATATATGTATGTGTGAGTGGGGTGTATATCGTCATACATGCGCACATCGTATAGAGGTAAAGGGCGCATCAACAAGTGAGTCGGATGTATTGAGTCTGCGAGAGTTATTATATTATACGAGTAGTTTTAATTTGTATAGATATATATTTATATATATATTTGCTTAAATGTGTGTGTGAGTTTTCATTATACGTTTTTATGTGTGTGTGTTTGTGATGCGATTTAAGGAAAAAGCAATATTTTGTTTGGAACCCCGCCGAATATTTATAAAGTAAATTGTATAGAATGTGGTGAATGCATTTTTGCCAAAAGAAATGCCAAAGGGATGATCCTCGGAAATGCATTGTGCAACATGCGAACGCACTTAAACTGGAAAGTTTGTTATATACATAATATGCTTATGTTCAAGAGCATTTACTATTTTTAATTATAAAATAACAAGACGGAAGGAGCTTTTGGTTACCTAGTTTAACTTTGAATCGAGTGTGGTATTATCTCGATTTCTATTGGATTATGCAATTGAATGCATTTTATTTAATGAAAATCGTGATTTATTTAAAATTGTATTTCTATGAAAAATGTTAATTAACGTTATTTATTTTTTTAGAATTTTATTCTGCCAATTTTTTAGAGTTGATATACATTTTTATTTAATTAAAAAAAATATTACTCATAGTGCCAACAATCGTAACACTCAGACTCACTGCTTTTTTTTTGTAAAATATCCACTTTTAGGTAAAATAGTATATTGTGGATATTGAGTTTTATGGGTTTATATATATATATATTTTTGAAACTTGTCTATGCTAATATTTCAACAATTTTTATAAAAATATTTTCATTTTATTGGATTTCACGAAATGTGTTTTTTTTTTCAATTTCTGAATTATGGATTTTAAGTGTTTTTTGGTCGTACATTATAGGATTTAAAATTAAACATTTTCAAATTATTATCTATTTAAGAATATGGACGTCACGAAATGTGGGTTTTACCAATTATGGGTTTAATGATTTCTACGTATTTTATTTCTTATTAGATATGCGCATTAATTTATAATTGCATGTTTCAGAACTTTGGGCAGTAGACCACTTCTTACTGGATATTTTCCTGAAGATTTAAAATTTAGCGAACAATGTGATTGAGCAGAAATAATATGCACTAATGAGATGTACCAACAGTTTTCAAGAACCGAGATTCTTAACAATAAATATTACTAATATTTCGATTGGTCTATTTTAATTTTTAATTTTGTTTTTACTGTAAAATCTAAAAGTAAGACGAAATTATAAAATTAAATATAGTGTGTCGTGAAATAGTACCTTATGGCCAAAATCTTTTGAATCACGCTGTGTGAAAACAACCCTTGGGAATGGCGGATAGTGGGTCGTGGAGTAGTAACCTGTGACCAAAACCTGTTAATCAAATAAAAAAGTTTCAAACAAATGGCTCATTCGGCTAAACGGCCATTCAGCTAAACGACCATTCGGCTAAACGAGCATTCGTCTAAACGGCTCATTTGGCTAAACGGCATTTGGCTAAATGACATTCGGCCAAACGACGTTCGGCCAAATGGCTCATTCGGCAGAAATCGGGCGAGTGACCGACGATTTACACGAATAATGAAGACAGCGTATGCTTTGCAAGCTGTAATAAACCCGAAGCGTGGTGAGTTCAGCCATATGTATAACACATCTTTGACCGTTCTGACAGAGATTCCGCCACAAAAAGGGTTATTTTATTGATTACTCACGCAAGTCGCAGGAAGCGTCCGATCGAAGGTTTTTCAGCGAATTCGGGCTCTGAGGCTAGACCAGGCAGTTGGACGGACTGGCAAACGGTGGGAGTTGTGCTTTCATCTGGCGAAAAAAATTGCCAGCACCGGAATTAGCACAACCGACTCGGACAACGGTAAACGCCCATTGCAGTTTTTTAACAGCTTTTGTTGTGCTCTTTTTACTATATATGCCCTTACCTTACAGGATAGAAATTTAGGTTTTGTTTTTTTGGTTTTATGGGTTTTTAGATTTGTTTCTTTTAAGTTCAGGATAAGTCGAGCATTTTCGTTTGGCCGGCTTGTCCTCTTAGGCCAAAAATACGTTCTTCCAAGAAAATTGAGCGGCCTTACATAGAATAATTCAGTGTAATAACTCATACTAGAGCCCGATAACAACACGGCCCATGTGATTTTGATAGATTTTGACGTGTTTGGAGAACTGCCTGCCTTCAAAGTAAAGAGGTCGATCGCACCCGTCGAAGGGGATATCGTCGTAGCGGTTCTGAGAGTCCTTCTGACTAATAGTGTGTATGAAACCTGGCAACGGAGATGGAATGAGAGTGAAAATGGCAGTTGTACGTATGAGTTTATTGCGGATGTATGTTTTGCAAATGAGTTTGGTGTGCCTGATTTTTGTTTAGAACTGGGCTA
>JANSTU010020308.1:0-13590 GCA_027564075.1 Bolitophila hybrida
GGGTCGACCTGTCACACCTATACACAGTGAAGTTATGGTCAAACAGCTCGCTGTCATAAATGGAAGGAATCAGCCAATTATATTTATATTTAATATAATAATTTAATATATTTTATTTTAAAATAGTTATTTCAAAAATAAAATGTTTTATTTCAAAATAGTTTTTAAAGACTATATTTCAAGTGTCTGTCTGGTATACAGTTTGTTTGACCAAGAAAAACAATGTTATAACTAATGCAGCATTTATTTATTTAAAGGGACAATTGAAAACAAATAATTAATCAGGACAACTAGTAATTGAAAACGCAAGATTACTGTGCGGTTATAATTTTTTAATGGATTTTTTTAATACTATAACAGTCGTTCTTGAATTATACAGAAAAAATGGTTAAAAAAAGAGCTGCAGCCCATAATTCCGATAGATTATTTAATGTAAATATTGCATAAAAAAAATATACCGAAGACAAAATTTTCGTTTCCATTGTGTTTTTTCCTTTAAATAAATAACCGTTAGATCATTACATTTTTGGTAGACAAAATGTATCATATTATCTTAATTCCATAGTGGGACATAGTGACACTGTGCGATGCCGCATATCGGATTCATTGATCAAATGAACCAAATGTTTACCAGTAATGAATATACTCTTAGCAGGAAATATCTATAAAAAACTATTCATCTATTTGAAAATAGGGTACATTAAACTAATAAGACGTATTCAAAAAACTCGTTTCCAATTAGTTGTCTTCCACTGTATTATATACATGTATATTATATAATTGTGAGTGTTGTCTTAATATACGATGATTTGATTTGCTAGAATAGTATTGATTTTCCACGAGTTGAACTGCAAATTTTTCTGATTTCACTCATGTTGTAACCATTTTTTTATAGTCTTCTAAAAATATTGAGGAAATGCGTGAAATTGCGGCCAGAATTTGTAGAGACTTTTTAACTGGATCCTGGAAAACTATTTCTGCTGAAGACATTCAATTTAGAAGAATTAGGTAAGTACACTGTAAGATATTATTTGTCAGTATTATATAAACGTTGTAATGAATTTAGTGGTGGTCTCTCAAATTTCCTGTACTACGTGAGTCTACCAGATACGTGCGATAACAATAATGAAAACTCACCAGTACTGTCCTCGATTAAACGACCTCGCAAAGATAGCTTCAAAAATACTATCCAGGAACCAAAGGAGGTATGCTGGTATCTATCTATATGTTTACTTGTAATATACTTATAAATATTTTTTTTTGATAAGGTCTTGCTTCGAATCTACGGACAAACCCATGGAGAACAGGCCTTGGAAACGGTGCTGACAGACACTGTGGTTTTTACATTGCTAAGTGAACGTAAACTAGGTCCAAAATTGCACGGCATATTCCCCGGTGGAAGAATCGAACAGTACATTCCAGTAAGTTTAGCAAAAAAATCTTTTCTTATTTTTTTTTAAATCTCGATTATTCTAGGCAAGACCTTTGTGCCTATCTGAACTTAGCGATCCAAAAATATCATGCAAAATTGCCGAGAAGATGGCTAAAATTCACAGTCTTAACATTCCTGTCTCTAAGGAACCAGAATGGCTATGGAAAACTATGGAAAGGTGGTTGGTCAAGGTCGAATCGGTGCTCAGTGACCCAAACATAGGCGATGGTATTGAGGAGGAACAGATTATACAAATGCGCAAGATGAACTTCCGAAAAGAACTGAACTGGTTGAAGGCGACCATAGAGAATGAAGACTTCCCAGTTGTATTTTGTCACAACGATTTACAAGAAGGTAACATTTTGTTTCGCGAAGGACAGTCACAGGATCGATCGCTAGACCAAATGAGGTAATCTTTTTCACATAGCTTATTATTCATATGTAACCGATTCATTTTCAGTTGTTGCAAAGCGTAAATTCAGGTTGTTTTTTTGTCAAAATATTTTTTAAATAAAAATAAACCTAATTTGTTGTAACAGTATTGCGAGCCGAGTCTGGTTCAGCTTCATTGAAATTGCTACATATACCCACACTTCTATATTTAAAAAAAAATAATTAAAAAAACACGACTTACACTAAGCCTGCTGTCCGTGTTGCACATGAGGCTAAGAATGGGTTAAATACAGTTAAAAATATAAAATGTATAGTAATGGAAGCAATTAATTTGTAAATTTCAGCTCCTCGTTCTTTGATGATTCATCTGCGCTAGATTCTCATTTTGAGAATATACTCATTTCTGCCGACCAAAAGGATAGCCAAGATAATCTGGACAATAACTCAATTAATTTAAGTTTCCGGTAACTATCATTTTCATTTGTATTATAATAATAAAATAACTTTATATGGTATTTTCAGAAAGAGGACCTTTGTCGACAACCATAATGATGACTGCGACTTGGACAACACCCGAGATTCTGTAATTAGTGGAGACTCTCAAACCAATTCTGACAACTGTGATCCTGAACTAATGATTATTGACTTCGAATATTGCGCGTACAATTATCGCGGTTTCGATTTGGCTAACCACTTTCTGGAGTGGACCATGGACTACAAGAACGAATCTTCACCGTTCTTTTATCATAAACAACACTTGTACCCATCCAAAGAGCAAGTGGTATGACTTCCATGCTTTTCAAATTATTAAAAAACTCATTTTTACACCATTGTTTGTTTAGGAACGATTCATTACCACATATCTTATCCAGATGAGTTCAAGCGAAGATTATATTCCTAGTGCTACTGAAATTGATGAACTTAAGAACGAGGTAACATGCTTCACGCTAGCTTCACATTTATTTTGGAGTTTCTGGGCTATTGTAAACGTACATCAAGAGATTGAGTTCGGATACTGGGTAAGTCAACATTTTTTCAAATTATCATGGAATCAAATAATTATAATTCTTCTGTCCGCTATTAGAACTACGGAGCATGTAGGATAAACGAGTACTTAGTGGCTAAAGAAAATTTCATCAAGTCGAAGGGATTGTGCCTGAAACGCAAACATACACTTGACAAGAGGCCGTATTTGGACAGCAGCACGCCACGCCCATTCTAATCCGCTTTTTATTCGTATAATATCGCATTGTTGGGAAGCACTTTTCGAATTTATTAACCTTGAAAACGTTAACACAAATGTAATAAATCTGAGACACAATACCAACACAAACATATTTACATTTGTCATAGGTAATATTATAGAATAACACATCATATTCAATGTATCGCAATGTGATCGGAGAACAAATGTTTATGCGGCCTCAATTACTTATAAATTAACGGTTAACAAATTATTTATTCATAGTCGATAGTCATATTAATATGTGTTGTGTTTACAAATGTATCATTTTTACAAAAACTTTATTCGAAATACAATATAAAATAAATAAAATGGACTTGAGAATAAATGTGTATGGATTTAAAATTTAAAATTTAAAAATTCAGCTTGTCAAAAAAGTTTAAATTTGTTTAGAACTTACTGAATTGCGAGATCTGTTTTATTGTTTAGCGTATACCATATTGCTGGACTAGTTTTTCTAATCTTCTGGACTGAGCGATGGTGGACGAGAGCTTTTTGAAGCGAAATCATTACTATTATAAAAATCAAAAGCTTTTCATATTAACATGTGCATTGATAAAATGAACTGTTTTTTTAACTATCAAAAATTTGTACAGATTCGATTCTCATTTAAAACGAATAAAATAAAAAAATATTTTAATAAAGGAAAATAATATTACAAGAATCTTTAAGCTATCAAACACGTATTAATTATATAATATTACAAATATAACCTAATTATTTATTTATTTAATTACTTCGAGTCTTTAAATGACAAGAGATCCCGGAATATAACAATCAACATAAATCACACATCGGCTCTGAAACTGAAATTTTACGAAATAAACACAAAGAAAAATATATTTAGTAATCTCTCATTCAGACTCTAACCAAAATCTTAGTAAAATTTCTAATCAAAAGTGTCTAATTTCCTACACCAATTAAATCTTAAAAGTAACAAGGACACCACAAGGAATATTATTACTACAAATACAAAATGAAGAACAATCATCACTAATGAAAGCAAAACAATTTGGACCGAACATCGACCTAAAAGTAACTGAGCACGTATATCTAAACTTCAGTAAAGCCACGGTATACTGTCACGATCTAATAGATTTTCCAGAAAAAGGGATTTTAGATGAATTTTGAAAGAAATTTAATGGATGAATTAGTAAACACGCCGAATCTTATTCTTACATTTGACACACACAATTTCTTGTTCAATCAAAGGAGGGTAATAACTTAATCAGTTCGTGTGTACTATTTTGCACCTATGAAGTGCAAGGACTGCCTAACCTATAGTTACACAAACAAAGTAAGTGGAAACAAAACAAATTTAATCCATTGAGGGACATTGGGCCAGTGTGCGATGTCGCATTGTAAGTGTTGGTATTTTGGAAGGATGTTTGTTATTAAGTATTTATTTATTTTATTAGAGCCTTCTTCGTGTACAACACACACCTTTCCTTTAATTACTGAAGGATTTCCTGCATAGATTTGTCGATCTATGTCCATCTGTCGAATTATGCCTTCTTATTTTATAGGCACTTTAATTCGCCTACGATCTTGTGATCCAAACGTTATGAATGTTACCGAGTTAAGACATGCAGTACAATTCGGGACTAAGACTTTTTATGTCCCACATTCATAACAAACAATTTTTTTTAGTAAAGAAAATTGTAAAATGTACTAAATTTAAACTGGCTAAACTTTTGAACTCTTAAATACAGAAATGAGAAAATATTACTTTAAAGGGATTCTAACGTGTATACATTATTATCAGCTTAATTTTGTCTATTTCTATTTAGAAAAAAAAACAAAACAAAAATCTAAAACTGAATTTGGATTGACGACTGACTAGCAAACATGGTATTCTATCAACAAGCGTTGCTTGAATCTGCAACTAGTCTTCGTGCGGATATAACAGAAGCATATGACAACGATGACATCATTATGTTCTTAAGTCAGCGATTAAACGACGTCAGCCTTCTCCGCAAGATGGTTCGGATGATCTTTGAAAAACGTACACTCCAGTTCTATTCCGGCAACTCGATCAAAGTACCAGAGTTGGAAACAAGGTCTTGGCGCAAGGGTCGATCCTGGAGCCGCTTCTATATAACCTGTATACAAGGGGCAGGTTAAAAAAACGAATTTGTGGTTTTCTCAAGGAAATACAAGATTAATTAAACAAGCTATACTACAGCAGCACTCCGAAGTAAGCACTTATTGGGGCTCCCAAAGCTTCCGAAATAACCCAAGTACACAAATCTAAATAATGCTCTAATTGACCTTGCTCGGCGATGTAGGGATTTGAACATTACGGGTTGCTCTTTGCCCTTCTATAAAACACCATGTATATAACAATAAGTGTATGATGCCGTTGAAGATTCACGATTTCGAATATAAAATAGTAAGATAGATCTCGGTGCATAAAAGATATCTCAAAAATATACGAATTTGCCCTGCTCATCACGGATGAGGTGCCTACGGGTGCTGAAACGCAGTGGTTGTGGGCGATATAGACCCTAAGGGAAGGTGGTCGTTCGTTAGTTACTTATGCTTCGGCGTACCAGGAAACTGGAGATAACTTTGACTTTACCAAATTTTCTCGCTACATATAAAAATTCTTTAATTTTTTTAATTAACATATTAACACTAATAAGAAACATTTTCACTGATTTTATATAGTATTACTTTAATTGAATGTAATTGGTTTTTAACATAACAGATTTAAAATTATTGCAAATGTCTTCTTACTGTTTGTTTTCGTATGAGGTTCTTATCTTACTGTAAGAAAAATATTATTAATTACATTTTAATGTATGTATTCTATTAATAATTACATGATTCGGCACATTTTTGGAGATTGCATTCAAATCATCTTCGTTTACCACAACTAATGGTGTATTTTCGGCAGATATTTTGGTACTTTCTATTTTTGGAGTCACCATCGGAATGTTTACGGCATCTTGAACATTTTCTACTGTTTTGCGTGTTACCCGTAGTTTTTCATCATTTTGAACACCCAAGATATCGGTACTAAATGGCACATTAGCATCCAAACTGGTATTATTTCTTTGAGATGTCACTGACTGAATAATTTTAACTGGAATTTGAATAGCCTTTGTCAATGTATCTATTGCAGAATTAGCTAGATCGAAAAAAGGGGTTAAAATCAATGTTGAATTCACTGAGTAAACATTAAATAAAATTATCAATAAAACTGCAGTTGATCGAAAAATCTTTATATCTCTCATTTTAAAAAATAACTACTTTGAAATTAATTTCGTAATGCAAACTTCGCCGTCGTCGTCTTACTGCACAAAAAATAGAAAATCTGGTATTTATATAAATGTCCATGTCGAAAACATTTAAAAAAAATGGCGATAAGCACGTTCTATTGGTATTATTTATATTTAATTTTTAATGCATACCAAGAAATAGTATATTATACTGTGTCTTAACTACATACTATATAAACAATTCATTGGAATAGTTTTCAATAAAATTATGATTGCTTTTGTTCCTAATATAATTGTTAGGCTCGTGGTAACTTAATTGCTCTCTAAAATTTAAAATATTTGTAGTTAATTTTATGTTGCATATTTGTAGTTTGTTTTACATATATGCACATCAGTAAACAATATAGCAAATGTTACATTGGATTTATTGATTCAAGTAGATTTCTATAATTCAAACACTAAATAAGCCTAGATTAAAAAACTAGACACTTAATAAAACAGTTTTTTTTTATATGAATAATCTAATTTTGCTAAACGTCGTAACGGTAACGGTTGGAGAATTGTTATGTAGATAGATATGTATAAATTACTAGGACCGGCACCCGGAAGAGTATTTCGAATGCGTCCTCAGTAGTACAGAATCCGGATT
Organism: Bolitophila hybrida; assembly: GCA_027564075.1. Taxonomy (NCBI): domain Eukaryota; kingdom Metazoa; phylum Arthropoda; class Insecta; order Diptera; family Mycetophilidae; genus Bolitophila; species Bolitophila hybrida. The sequence continues at coordinate 6,942 of JANSTU010020308.1, forward strand.
ATCTGAATATAATGCAATATTTATTTAATACGTTATTAAAATAACTGAGAACTTATATAGAGTATTTTATAGCGGTCATCTCAGACATTCGCCAGACATATGTTAAATATATATACTCGTATATTTGTAACATCATTTTAAGTAAAATCGGAATATTCCAGCTGCGAATTTCTAAATACACAAAATATATATTGTGGACAATATAAATAAAAGCTAAATTAAAAATATGAAAAAATGTTTTTTGTGTTGGCTTAATATTTTCGAAATATCTTGACGCAATATTAATAAAAACTTAAATTCCATACATATTTAAATAAATTTTTGAAAAGCAGATACCAAGTAATTGTAATATTTTTCAAAAAAATCCCATTCTATAATTTCTGACATTTACTAGTGAAATAAAATTAACGTGAAAATGCACAAACATTTATCCAGGTGGCTGTAGAGAATTTAAAGCTCAATAGAATATATGATAGTTTCCCGAAACTATAGAACCTTCAATCGATATGAAAAAACACACAAACAATTCTTGAAAATGCTGAGTTGGAATTTTTTTGGGATTATATTCTAGTTCAAAATAGTAGGAGCTTGGATTTTGGATTTTAAATAGATCACATACAAATACCGTTTGCTATAAATCGAGAATCCGATTAAAATATTGGTCATCCATTCTGAATCCATCGGTCAATATAATAAATCTTAAGAAAAAAAAGGAAAGAGATGGTTTGAAATGCTGCAGAATCTTACGATTTCTGCAAGCCTATTCGACCTTCGAATAAACACAAAGAAGACGAAAGAAATGCGTTTTAACACAAGAGAACGGATGCAGCCAATCCACCTCAACGGCGAACCCGTTGCTTGTTGACTGTACGAAGCAGCTCCAAAGTCAAATTCGTCCTACTCTATGGTTGCGAGACGTGGAAACTTACCTCTGCTCTGACCAAGAAACTGCAAACATTTTTCAAACACTCTCTGAGTAGGTTCTTGTGCATCAGATTACCGGAGGTTCGATGGAGAAAGTGGCCGTCACACGTTGTGGTGCGTTTTGGACAACATTGCAGCATTATAATGCTTGTTGCATAACATTTACTATTGTATTTTCTTCCTTACAGGATAGGAATATTGCTTTATTTGTATAGTACCCTAAGTTGTTTAGAACTTGGGCGATAAGACACCTACCTCTAAGCATATGGTAATCATTCATTCGACCATCATATAATCAATTTCGAATCTAATATCCGTTTCTTCAGTAACCGAAAGTTCATTTTATTTAAAGATTTCTGTCTAAAAATACGGAGTTTGTTTGTTGTTAGAGTAAAGAGACTTTTCAATACTCGTAACGGCATTATGAATAGAGTTAAGTACGCAAGTTACATCTTCATATTATATTAGCCTGTAGAATTTCTTTGGAAGCGCTTAGAGCGTGACTTTATATTGTGGCAGTCATAAAATCCACCTGAGTGATTGATACGAATTTATTTTTAATTTAATGTGTTATAGTGTTGGTTAGTCGACTATTATCAAGGCTTAAGTCAATCGCATCTATACTTATTCTTTTTACAAAGGTAGGTTCGTCTTAGATATTTGAAGTTGAAGTTTCAGAATTTTCTTATTACGTTCTGAGAAAACAAAATGGAGTATCCGAGGATTCTAAGGCCGTTTAATTATATGTACGCAGTATAAAATAAGCACATTACTTACTTTGTCATGACTTATAGCTATAATACATAATAAGACTTATAAAGCTAAAAAATAATAGTTAAAACAAATATTTCGATTTGTTCATGTATTTTAACTAAATCAAAGAATCATAGCAATGGAGCAAACTATAAAAGTATTATTTAATTATTAGTGTATATCTTTCTCGTGGAATTGGTGTAAAATTATTTATTTACATGCAGACTCTGACTCATTGTTGTTTACCAGCCACAAGGACTGTTCTACTGGAGAACAAGATAACGGCGGAATGAAATTAATTCTGCACCATGCCCTCCAACTATAAATAATTCAATGCACCCACAACGCTTATATTGTAATAAATAAATAAACTCATACGTACACCTGCCCTTTTTACACTAATACCATCTTTGTTACCAGATTTTATTTACCCTATTTGTCTAAAGGACTCTCAATTCCGGGTTCGTTTGCGTTCAGAACTCATCGGCAGAAACGATATTTGTGACTGAGTGTTTTTACGGACTCGCCATGATTCATAGGAACGATGTTAATGTTGCAACAGCAGCCTATGATCGTAATTGCGACACAATCACATCTATTAAAACTCGAAAATATCTGTAACTTGAGAAAAAGCTTTTTAGAGGATGCCCAGACCAATATTGGTTGTGTGCCAAAAATGTATTCTTAGTAATAAAAACCTACTAAAGTGCTAAACACATTAATGCAATCACCCATAAATAAAGAAAGAATAGTAGCAATCGCATAGTTTACTTTTTTAAATGTAGAACAACTACTGAGAAATTAATTCAAATTAGAAAATGAGCATTGCAATTTGCGATGCTTCATCACACACACGCCTTAAAAATGCATAACAAAGTGACGCAGAACACAGGTGTAATGATTTGGCACAGAAAGCTAAGTCGAATGCTGAACCATCATTTTTGATCGCATATAAATATATGATATCTACACAACAATTTAGTTATTCATATTCTTTTCATATAATAAGACATCTTTAACGCTACCGAATTAAAATGAAATTAATCGATTGTGTTAGTTTTTGTTGTGTTTTGCTGGTGTTTAATAGTGTCGGTTGTTCGGCCACGATACACATTAAAGATGAATTGGTAACAGATCACCCATCGCCAACAACGCCGCCCAATGACTTTGAAGATTACCACGAACCAGCAGCAGTGGTGCGCTCCAAGAAGTCCAGCTATCCAACAACGGTTTGTGTTGACATTAAACCAAATAAGTCCAATGAAAAACCGTTTGTTTTATGCAAGGGCGGAGAACAACACTATGGATCTCAAAACGGTGGAGGATACGCACCACCAGCCGTTCCTAAAAGCGGATATTACCAACCACCTCCTCCTCAAGTCCATCATCGAGGCTACCAAGCTCCTCCAAGCTATGCTCCACAGCAACCTGCTCCAAATACCTATTCTCTATCACCTCCACCACCTCAACAGCCGTCTTATGGAAGGCCACAATATAATCGTGCTGCTCCAGATATGTTGGGCATGTCATTATATGGTGTTCCTGCCGAACGTCCCTCATACAACCCAATATCAGGTCATATTCAAAATTCATACGGTCAACAATCGTACTCACGTCCACCAGTGTACCAAGCTCCAGTCTATCAGCAATACCAGCCACAACCTCAATATGCTCCGTCCATTTGTCAGTCCCAACAGTACCAGGCACCTCCGCCACCAATTCAGTATCAGTCTCCTACACCGAATGCGCCGTGTCCTTCAAATATCCTGGTAAGCTGCAGTCCGCAAGTATCACAGGTTCCGTGCTCTGGATATCAAAATCAGCAGTACCCTGTACAGTCATATTCACCTAACATTGGGGACCTAACACATGGAGCACCTGCTCTTGGAGCTTCTGCACCGACGAATCACGGAACAGGATATCGCTCTGACACAGCTGACGTTGAATCATCAAAACAAACACCCACACCACAGCCTCCGCATTTGAGTACTACCCCTGAGCATACTGGAAACGCAGGATTTCCATCTGCGAGCCACGCAGGAAATTCTTCGTCATCCACAAACGGAACTCAAACAAAGTCCGAAACAGACGACTCTACTAAAAAGCAGGACACAAACGAAAAACAGGAAATTAGTGACAGTGAGAAGAAAAAGCAGGAAACGCTCAGAAAAATGGCCGAAATATTGAGCAACAATAAGGAGCAATCTGGTACACAATCTTCGTCGGATTCCACTGCTGCCGGTTTAAATGCAGCTGGTGTTGGTTCCGTTAAGTCAGTGTATCCTGTAAGCAATTGGTAAATATGATTAAGTATAATTATTGAATTGCAATAGAATAATTGAAATTCTTGTTTAGACTTAATTATAATATTTTTTTTTACTTTTTTTATATTACACAAATAAACATATCTATTTATTTGATTATTTGATATATTCTTTATTATTTCCCGAATATAAATATACATAAATAAATAAAAAGGTATTGTTGGCTACAAAAAAAAAAACAATTCAATTTCATATGTGTAATTATGCAAACAACACAATTTTAAACAGGTCAATGAATCGTATTTGCAAAAAAAAATAGCAATACAAACAACATAAACGTGTTAATAGATATGCTTTACTTGCAGAATGGTTATTAAACGCATGTGCATAATAAAGTATAAGATATATTTATAGTATATTGTACATGTATACATTGCATGTGTATGGAGATTGTAGATGTTTTAATCATATAGGGTTTCAATTAATATGTTTGACTGCAGTTTTTTTATATACGTACGGTCAATATTCCGTTTAACCTTTGAACATATTGTTGGATGGATAATATTAAATTATATAAAACGGCATTCTGAACACTTTAGTATAAGTTCGGATTACTTTTAGTTATACCATGGCATACTAACATATATCTCATTGGATCCTGTGGGCCAGTGTGCGATGTCGCACACCGGATTCATTGACCATTACGGGTTGACACAACTGGTCAGGTCATGCTAATGTGCTGTGCTACTCCTGTTGGAGCTACTACGCCATCATACACTTATTGTTCTATACAGGGTGCGTGTGTATATTTTAATTGGTGGCATTTATGTTCCGTTATTCCAAATCAATAACCTTTTTCGGAAATAGGATATTAATAGCAAGAGGAACCAACTGAACAGGCAATCTCCTATAAGCCAGCCAACGCGTTGCTATGGTTAACATATATAAATATAGTTGCAGTTGCAGTCCACTAATTCGAAACAAAATATTATTTTAATTTATTTATTTATTGCAATATGTACATAACAATACTCTTAATTACAAATAAAAAAATATATGATGCACACTAGAAAACAAGTAAGGAAGAGTTAAACAAGAAGAAATACATGAAATCTAAAAGTGTACAAATGAATGAAGATAAGTGTATTTGGTGTAGTTGTGTTGTTAATTTATAGGAAAACATTACTGAAAAAATTATAGATACTTAATTAATATTCGCATTAGCAATAGTTACATTTGGGTTTATCAGATGAGGGCATTGTTAATCATATTAAAATAATATTTTGAATATGACGATATAATGACTATCGATAGTTCCAATTGGCAGGATTGATGTAGTATGTTTGGAATATGTTATACAAATTAAACAGTTAATTATCATGTTTTTAGGTAAACGTTTAGATTATTAAATATAGCTCTAGTCGTTGCAGAAATACTGAAAGCATTGCTTTTTAAAATCATTTTCGTTTGCAATGGACTTGTAGCGCATTCCAATGTTTAATTAAATTTATAAATAACAAACCATCCATGAATAGGAGTCTTCTAGATGGTAAAATCAAATTACGAGTTCTATGAGACTGCCCAAAGGTAAGTTTACGGTACGAGTAGTCAGGAGTTTTAGTTGAAATTATCTTAAATAACATCGTACAGATTCTCCAGTTATAGTAAATTTCAAGAGAAGTTCCAATTTCTATTAACTCATAACTTCTGCAGCAAAATAAAGTTTCACCGTAGGTGAAATGAGGGATTTATAAAGATCTTTCTATCGCAATTTAATATCTTCAGGCTATAAGTCAGCCATATACTCATCCGCAAACTACGTTGACATGATCAATCCAGTAAAATGTATAGTCTGGAATGCTATTATTTGACCATCAATGACTAAATTGGACCAATGAGAAGTACATGGTATAATGATCGATTGAGACTTAGAAGAATTTAAAAGCAGAACGTGATTTAACTATAAATTCGGAGAAACTGGGTAGAGGACCACTAATGCAAGTGCGTAATACTTACTTTATATCAGAATGTTGTACTATACTAGGTAAGTCATTAACGATGACAGCAAAATTATTATAGGCTTTATAAAGGATTTTTAATCTGGAATTTATTAACACCAATTTAGTAAAGTGTAATTTATTTATTATTAAGTTAAGTGTATTATTGTACAGAAAAATGTATATAGTCAAGTGTAATTTATTTTAATTAGAAATCTAAATATTTTGAATAAAACAGGTTTTATATATAGGTAGCTTAATAAATATTTAAATTTACTGATATATACGAATATGAAACCTGTGAACTTAATTTAGTTCAAAAATATTAAAAAAATTAATGTTACAATATTTAATTAAAAAAGGGTATTTGTGTTTTTTATAATAATAATAAACAAATTCAAAAAGCCAAAACTATATCATTTGTTATTCTGGCCGTTACGTGGACCATATTATCTCTTGAATTATCGCTGGTGCCGCGATGGTTTCCTTAACCGTCGATGCGTGCCTATATATAAAAACAAAAAATTTAAATGTACCATAACAGATAAAGGTTAATCTCCATACAATATCATCCCGGAAATATGTCATGAATCTATTTAAAGCCTTGTATATAGAACGCAAATGAATTGCTGTCGCAGACTTTATTTTGTAATTGAGGAAAACATCTTGGCTTGGACAGAGTTTAGAATGTTGAAATAGCTTCTGCCTGAT
>JANSTU010020319.1:0-13589 GCA_027564075.1 Bolitophila hybrida
GGTCCAAAACTATAAAGCTCTTCATATTTCAGAGCAATAGCAATAGTTGATGGCCCAATTACTAGCTGGAGCGAGATGCAATTCAATACGATTTGCATTTTTTTAATGTGCAAATGTCAAACTAACGTCAAAAAGACATTTGAATGTAAATTACTTCTAAAAAGACTTCTGTTGTGACTACGAGTATTTTTGATGTGACTTCTAGTACTTATGATGTGACTTCAAAAGACTTCGAGTACATTTGATGTGACTTCAGGTGACTTCGATGTACTTCCAAGTGACTTTCGAAGTAAACGTACACTGACTTCAGTCAGTTGCCAACCCCTCGGTATCTTGTACTCAGCTACTTTTAAAATATGCTTAATAAAAACAACTTTTGGTTTCTAAATTTTTTTTTCTGGGATTATAGTCGGTGCCAAAATAGACCACTTCAGAGACAACCTTTCGCTTGGTTGGCGAATTTCTATTTTCAAAATGTGATCAAACTTGTAGCAAAATCAATCGGATCTGAAATGCCAAAATAATCCCACCGTCTTGACCGATTCATCGTTGTGGATCCCTAATGGAAATTGTACATCTCGATGGTGAGATGGAACAGATAACAAAATATCATTAGAATTAGAAGTCTACAAGTCTGATACCGCTGCTCGGCTGGCTATCGGGAATTTATCAGCCTCATCGTAGGCCACAGCTGCATGGATTTAATAGTAAAATACAATGCGTAGGTGACCTCATCAAAAGAGGATCTTTACCACAGTATTCGTTCAAAATTCGGAAAAGCTGCGGTAAACAACATTCATTCCGAGAGCCGCTCCAGATGCTGTTCCTCCATGTATGCGGTGTATTGCCGCCGTGTAGCTCAGGATAGATATCATAAAACGCATCTCGAAGTAAAGCAATTATTTTAGTGCAGCTGTTTTCGATTTGCCGAGTGCTGGAAAATCTTTATTAAATTGCAGCTGAACTGGTTAGCGTCCATGAATATTCCATTGGTAGGAAAATTGGAAGTGATTCTCACAAGAAATCTCTTCGGCTGTCATTGAATCGACGCTGTCGATCAAATCAACTTCTCAAAGTCGAAGAAGTGTTTGGTTTTTGGAAAATTGGCACAATAAAAGTCGTCAGTTTCATGTTTGCACACAGAGAAAGTAGGTACAAGAGTGCAAAAATGCAGAAAATCGTAGATGATCATGAAGCTTTTTTCTACGCTATGTGTGTGCCCATTGAAAGCTCCGTCATTGCTAACGTCATTATCCTTATTGCATCAAATCCATATTTATCCAGTTTCGATAAGTATTTCGTGGCAGCTGGTTGTCGTCTCGAAAAACGGCTTTTCACCAGGATTTTTTAAAGAAATTAATCATGTAAAGTGTTTTTTTTACCTTTTTCCTACTGTTTTGTCACCATCTTGCTAGTTTTTTGTTTGATTTTTTATTTTATTGCAATTTGTCGAAAGATAAAACATAGAAAACAATTCGTAAAATACAATCCGTAGAATGGCGAATCTACAGCAGAGCGAATACTCGATTTTGAAAAAAAGTTCACTAAAAAAACGGTAAATGTAATATTTTGAGGTAAAGGGGGGGAAGTGCCCAGTGTTGTATGGTATCAACTGAAATGTATTTAAAATATCTATGTTTTAAAAAATGTTGAATAGGGGTAAAAAGGTCATTTTTTGTGTTTGTGTATAAAGAGAGGGTATGAAAGTGTTAAAAAAATGTAGGGTTAATTATTAAAGATTTGGAGTTTCCGGGCACAGCCACACTGTTTTAGGGTTCGTGGAAATTATACTTTAGGCGTGGTGGCAATTTACATTTTTAAATCACGTTTAGGGAAAACAACCCTTAGGAATGGAGGCAAAAAGAGGGCCAAGGAATAATAACCTATGGCCAACACCTTTTAAATCACGCTAAGGGAAAACAACCCTGAGAACGGTGGATAAAAGCTCAAGGAATAGTACTTTCTATTCTACTTTATCTGGTAACATAAGAAACTGCAATCATTGCAATCTTTGTACACATAATTCCGCCCACAAACGTCCAATTCCCTTTTTCTTTTTCTAATAAATAGGTATTTACAATACATTTAATGCTAAAAAAAATAAAACACCCTTAAAACAATATTTTACCATAAAAACAATCTCACATCATTTTACACTAGACGACGAGCAAAAACGTTATAGTGGGGTCTACCACAACAAACGTCAATCTGCGTAAGAGATCCTCTTATGTAAGGACTGCTATGATACGTGTACATTTTAAGCATTTTAAGATACGTATATATATATATATATGTGTGTGTATAATAAATAGTATACTAAGTAGATCCCGGAAGTTATTGGCATATCATATTTTATCTAGTCGTCAGTATAGTCTAGTGTAAAACGAATTGTTTATCTATGCATTGTTTTCTACGAATTGTTTTCTATGAAATGTCCGTAAAGCCACTTTCACCGGTCGAAAAAAACATTTTTTACCTTTTACATATCGATACAACTGGCAGTGTGAAAAACATTGCTTTTCACACTTCCAACGATTGTGATTGCGAATCCGAAATTGGACACTCTTGAACTGGAACGGAATACAACTATATAGTTGACACTTCCTCTGAATTGGTGACATTGTCGATTGACTTATAAGAATGCAATTGGAATATTGGACAATTGGATTTTCGACAATATTTGGATACTCTTTTGCAATCAATTCCACTTATGACGTGCTTAACAGCATCAACGCAGAATGAGCAGTTTTGCCACCTTTAAACAATGTGGCAGCAATTCCATACGATGCTACGGACAGAGAGATTCGACTGGGTGCACCAAAAGCGATGAGATCAGTGCCATCGAGATATAAGGACTTTCTTTAAAAGAGACACGAGCTCTACAGAAACCCGATGGAATGGCGGCCTGAGACAGATAGGAGGATTATGTCTGGTGGAAAGCTTGATCAGGTAAATCGTCTCAACTTTTATTTATTTTATTGTTATTTAGATTTAGATTGAGATCTCTCTTTCAAACAATATTTTGAATGTATATGATAAGACATTGGAGTTCTGACCCAAACGGCCTGCGAATGTCTACAGACATGTGGGTCTAGTCATCAGTCTAGAAACATTGTACTATCACATTGGGATTCGGCCCAAATGCGCATCAAATGTCTACATGTATGTACAGTTATATGTGTATTTTACAATCTTATAATTGAAAGGGGTAGTGTGGGGCATTTCAATTCTACAAGTAGTACGATGACCGCTTTTCTCACAAGTTCTATACTATACTAAGGTTTCATGACATTGTATATTCTTCCTAAGGCTTATGGCTAGTCCGTAAAAATATCCAGTCATAAAAATATAAAAAAAGATTCAAAAACAAAATTTCTAAAATCAATATAAGTTTATTTATAATTACATGATAATTTCATCATACTATAATAAGTTTCTATAAATCTAAAGCAACTGCGTATCAGAATGAACTGCAGCAAATGAAATAATCCATCCAGTTCCTGAAAAGTTGGTAGTTTTCTTAAATCTAACCGCCAACTTACTGCTGCGTCCTTTGTAAGGCGTAATCACATCCTGGCCACATATTTGTCGTGTCACCTCCTCGGTTCCTTGTTCGTTTACTTCCAGTATTTGCAGATAGTTATCATCACAGGAGCTCTTCGAGCCCATGTCCAATACTGTGAATTTAAATGTAAATTATGTCTGACCTATGAATGCGTTTTTTTGTATCTTACTATTGAATCTAAGAGACACTATTAAATTCTGTGGGACAATAATGTCCCATCGGCAGTCCGAGTTTGAGCGATCATTTAGTGGATACATGGGACTGGAGAAACTTCCAATGTAGTTGAAGAGCTGTCCGCCACAACCCAATCCTTTTAAAATTAAGATTAATTAAAATTATGATTTTTTTACTGTAATTATTACTACTCTATATCCTATACCTTTGTTACTGGCAATATAGGTTATGTCATAGACACCATTAGAATCATCCCACATAAGCGGTAATTTTGAGATTTTGAGCACCAACGAACTGGTATTTGTAAAGATTGGTCCAGGATTTGTCAAACACAAAGTCCGAATCACTTGAAGATCACGTTTTCCATCCAAAATCTGAATATGTATACATTCAAAAAGTAAAATCTCGTAAACCCGCGCTTGTATTGTCATTTACCTTAATCGGTGAATTATTTCCAGAACAAGACATATCTTGATTAGCTGGATACATATTGTACCCAGTGAAATATAGCGAAATTGTGTATCCATCTGGTACGTTGATGTAGGTCTCGCAATCGTCTAATTTCATGGCAAATATGCGACCTTGCAGACTCGTATAATTCCGATGACAAGCTATTTTATGGACATTTAGAATTTGAATAATTATACAATATTTTCATCCTGTGGTACTAACCCTTCTGCATGGATGCAACCAATTTAAAACCGGTCTTCTCAAGAGTTTCATCACTTCTAAAGCGTACTTGAACCTTATTCGATTTACCATAGTATTCGTCTGGAATATCTGAACCACAATAAATATGTGCAGCTGTCGCAAAATGGGGTTGCTACATACATACGTAAAATAATGTTTATATAAAAATATTGGCAATGCGTTTTTATTTAATATCTTACACTGTAAAGTAATGGATTTATAACTTTACTATTTTTACCAGCATATACCACTTCCGTTCCAAGACCTTCCGTTATTATCGAAAACTGATGTTGCTGTATGTTAATAATGTCGGTAAATGAAATATTTTGTTAAATTTTCATTGAAATGGTCTCACCTCAATATCAGTTAACTCCAAGTAATCATTTTCACAAGCCAGCACCGATTTGTTCATAACATCAATGTCCATCTTTTCGAATCGTATATGAACCTGTTCATCACCAGGTGCCTCAATAATCCAAGTACATCGTGCATTGGATTTATACAATGGACTTCCAGGAGATACAATCTCATGTTCTCGATGCGATTCGCTCAGTTGAATGTTACTAATTCCACAATCAGCGTCTAACATTCTAAACTTGGCAACGATACCACCACCACTTGACTCTAAACGTGTATAAAATTAATTTTAAAAATGATTGTTATTAATCATATCAATTCTGAATTTCTAACCTTTAACATATCGCATCCATATTGCTGATCCAGATGACAAAACTCGCTTCGGTAGAGTATGACCACACATCGGAATACCGATTTGATCAGCAAATACACCAGCACCATCGCGAAGTTCAATGAAATCACAATTACAAGTGTTATTGTTAAGTTCACAATAGTTCACATGGAACTCCTCAAATTCCAGTTCCACAATGTGTCCGTTCGGAACTGTCACCAGGTAATGACAATCGAATACATCTTCATCTGTATTCTCAAGAATACTACGTAACGTATATTCTCGATTCTCTGATGACAATGTAATATTCTTATCACACAAAGGAACAAACATAACAAGTGCTGTAAAACCATCCGATTGCACTGCAACATCTGACTTAAACTGAACCACAGCATTGTTGGACTGAATCTTAAATACAAAAGATGTAATATTACCGCATAACTTTGCCTTACGATTTATATCGTCCATTTTAGTACCCTCGTAAATTGCTAAAAAGTCTGAATAGCACATATCATTGTGCTCTATATTAAACTTCTCAAAGCGCAATAAAATGCTTCGGTTTGCTGGTGCTGTTATATTCCAAATACAATTCATATTCTCATAGTAACGATTGTTCAAAGCCGATACAGGTGAACCGATCGATGTGCTGTTATTTATCATACCACCACAAATGTCCAAATTATATTCTAGCTGGAAACCTTTGCGTTCAATCCAATGGTCTGAATAGAAAACTAATTGAATCTTTTGTTTGAAACGTAAATAAGTTAATGAATCCTTTTTACAGAATTCTCCGAATTTTTCCAAATTTTCAGAAAAGTCTTGTAACTTATAAATAGTCAAATTATCGAATGCACAACCGAGACCTGTGACAGTACTTGTATCTTCCATTTGAAAGTCCAGGAATTTTATGTTAATCGCTTCGTTTGGTTCCGAAACTATAGTATACGTACACATTGTATTTTTAGGATACTTTTCTGGATACCTAGGACTACTTAGTAATTGAACAGCATTTGTTGCATTAAATGTACCACCACAGTTTTCATTCCATACGGCTGTGAATCCATCACCGGCTATCAAATCATTACTATGGAACTTAACTCGCATATATGGTCCACTGGAGTTAAAGGCAGCTGGAACCGTTCGTCCGCAAACTCGTCCCAAACTTTTCCAATCATCGTCGAGTTTATCGAATACCTCGATGTAGTCTTTTGTACAGTTGACACTGTCCTCAATATAAAAACGATTAACAAAGTTCAAGCCAATATGGTAACCATTCTTTGTTCGAAGAATCCAATCGCATTCAGCACTATTCCGATATACCGATCCATTCTTTGGACTGGAAAACTGATAAACTGGACCATCCAAAAAACCACCACAAACGTCATTTGATGATTGAATTTCTATTTGATACACTGAACTGACATTATAGTTGCTGGTATGATATTCGACAAACAAATCAGATCCGGTAAGACTAAACTCTAAATTGTGAACGGCTTCACCGCACAATCTACTCAGTCGTGGACTTGTCGGATATGGTCCATTGTAAATGTTCAGATACTCATGTTCACAATTCATGATCGAATGTTTTACATTCAGTTTTACCATCATGCCAGTCATTGTCTTAAATTGCCAGGCACAGTCAACTGGACCATAATTTGATGGTAAAATAGTCGGTGATATCAAATGAGATACATTACTAGTAATCAGACCACCACACGGATGAATAATATATTTCACATGATAAATGTCTGCGGACTGTACATAGAATCTACGTTTCAAAAAAACGGAAGTCTCTCGGAATGGTGAAGCTATTACATCGTACTTCCTTGTTTGATTATTACAGGAACTATAGAACATTCGATTCTGGGTATGCTCAAAAGTCACGGACACACCAATCGGAATGCCTACAAGACAGCCGATAGATGTATTATCATTTAAAATCGGCTCATCAATGATTGTTATAGCCAATGTTCCAATGTCTGGTCTATCCGCAAAGAACGGACGCGTACGTTCGAATTCACAATAGTATGTAGTCAAGTTTGATGGGGAACTAAATTCACCATCCTTAGAACCATCCAGACTGCCAAGACATTTGCTTATCTCATTTGAACTGAACTTAAATCTAAATCCACGATGACCAACATTTGATTTCATCCATAAATTGATAAGCATCTTATTCTCCGACGAATAAATCGGTTCCAATGCCTCGTGTCCGTACAGGAATTTTATACGACTGTTGTATAGAAAATCATTGTAGAATCCAACTCGTTGATTCATCGTAATTAAACCATTAACAAGATTATTAAGTCGATTTTCTGACAATAAATCAAAGTCAAGAATTTCTAATTTTATGCTACGACCCTTCGGAACTGTTATCTTCCATTCGCAATATTGACGATACGAACGACTCGTTGGATAACCCGGACTTGTGATGACACCAGACTCCGCTATTATTTCACCTCCACATTTTTCGTTAGTAGAATTATATTGAATCTTGAAACCACGGAATGTTCTTGCTGTAGCCATGCTTACAAACTTAATCAGCACCTCATGTCCTTCCGATATTATTACACTTGGTATTTCAGTACCACAGTATACATCAATTAGGTCAAGCTCTTCCATTTCATCTTTTTCACTTTTGTGAATACTATAAATTTCCAAATGATCAGTCGATGTACAATTATCATCAGACGGTAAATCAAGATCAATAAATGAAATGTTCATCGATGAACCTTTTCGACCAGTCACACGATATTCGCATACTGAATTACTGGGATAAACACCAATGCGAGGATATCCCATTGAATTAATTGTACCATAACCGTTGTTTCGATAGTAACCACCACATTTGGCAATTGAGACAACCGCCTTAAATCCATTCTTTGGAACGACCACATCGGTATAGAATTTCAAACGTATCATATTTGTTTTACTATATTGAGTTGATGGCATTGATTTGCAAAATTTGCCAAGACTCAGAGCTCCTTCCGTTCCGCCGTCACGTAGTTCAACATATTCCTGATCGCATAGATCATTTGCTGTTAAATCGAACCTCTCGATAAAGTCAACTCGAATAAGTTCTCCATTCGGCACAATAATCGTCCAAATGCAATCAGTGTGTGCTTGTGGAATATTTGGGTAGTTCGGTGAAGTTATCTCTGTTTTGTTATAACTGTGCGATAATACAATATGTCCACCACATTCTGGGTTCACCTCTTTGTAGGTTAATGTAAAATCTTCTAAATTACGACGACCGCCATATACATATTGAACAAAAGCTTTACTACTACTTGTAGCTTCAATTTCAATAATTTCATTGCCGCAATACTTGCCATTGCCCAAGAAAGGTGAATCAACATTATCACCATTTCGTATCAACAGATAATTGAAACAACTACCATTTTCATATTTCTCCAAGTTCATTATTGTAAGTTCAAATTTAATAGTTCTACCTTGACGCACATTTATATTCCATTCGCATATGGTGCCAGGTAATCCCACTGAGTATTCTGTCATATTCTTTGAAATCACACCGTTTGGTTCGTTCATTAGTCCACCACAGTTCAGCATTGCTTTGCCATAGAATCCTGTCCGATTACTCCAAAAATCACTGATAAAGTTCAATTTTAAATAAGGTGAACCAATGTAATTGTGTATATGTGTCAAGCCAGGTCGACAAATCTTTGCCATATTAGTGTAATCCTTAAGATTTCTGCTTTTCGATATCTGCAAATAGTCAGCAACGCAGTTTTGCGTATCTTCCAGATCAAGAAGTTTAACAGCAAATACAACACTAAATCCCATTCGGGCTGGCATTAATGTCCATGTACAATTCTGTCCGACGTCATAACCATTTGGAAAACCTGGTGAGCTTATGTTTAATGAGTCGTTTAAGTCTACGGTTACAATTGAATTTCGAGTACAATCCAAAGTTGTACTGTTTACATTCAAGTCCAGTTCTTCAGCTGGTACTTGTGTCCATTCAATGTAAAAACGTGAATTTCGTAACATTGCTTGTATGAAGATAACATTTGATTCTGATCGCAATGGTTCTGTCGGTTGAGTAGTTAGCTTCTTTAAAATATTAGCAGTTTCGTCATATCCATCGAATACCTGGGAAACAATAAAATTATTAGTTACATTCTTGAATCGTGTTTTTCGTGTATTAGCTCACCAATACAGAATCATATAACTGAAGATTTAATTCATTAATTGTTAGAGAAATCTTGAAACCATATTCAACGGTGATCCTGTATTTACTTCCTTCTGCTAAAAAGACTTTATTTGGATATTGAGGCGATGTTAAACTTCCCGTCGGACCGCTCAGTTCAACCATATTTGCTGTATACATGATATTAGTAGATATACATTTTAATTTATATTTTGTATCTTACCGTATTTATATTCGGCTTTAAACCCGTTACCAACTCCGTCGTTGTCACTGCGGAACTTCAGCCACAGTTTCTGGGTGGCAGAAAATGCTGGTGGTACAGTTTTTCCGCAGAATACACCTGAAAAACAGACATAAAGTAAATTATTTTAAAATCTTTAAATAATTTGTGCCAATAAAGTTGCTCACACATAATTTCTTTATCTTTTTTATTAAATTTTCTTGGAACATTTTTTATCATCTTTCGGACACAAACTTGAATCCTACGGATCAGTCGTTCGGCTTTACTTTATTGAACTTCGTTGCTAAGTATTAGTTCCAAACAATCTTTGAATGAATGTGCTTTTTATGTGTTTGGAGGAAACCGTTTTAAAAAAAATCGGTTAACCGAAAGACCGGTCCGTTTCGAAAGCCCGGGCAGGACCAAAACAAAAAAAAAAATCCCAAAGAATATCTTCGTACAAAATAATCAAAATAATCAAATTTAAATTGATTTCATTAAATATTTAATTATTTTATTTCAGAGAAATATTTAAGAAAAGTTTTAGCATTCCTGAGAAATTTTGATATTGCTAAGTGTTTTTCAGTAATTTTAATATATTTTAAACGGGCTTTACTGAAGACCGAGCTGAGTTTAAAAACCGTCCGGTTACGTTTTAAGCCACAGTCCGGTCTGGACCGGTCTTTTCAATTTAAAAAAACCGGTTATCCAAAAAAATCTGGTTAACTGGATTAACCCTAGTTAAGACCCAGAGGACGGAAAAACCTCAAACAACAAACCAAAAATGGAAAAGTGTGTTACAACCAATATACCTCAAATGAGTACCACTGGAAATCTCACCGTCGATTCCGGACAAATTGAGGCTATTACCAAAAATAGCAAAACACTAGCCAATCCTTTCGCACACTGGATTCATTGACTATTACGGGTTTACACGACTGGTCAGGACATGCTAATGTGCTGTTTGTGCTGTGCTACTCCTATTGGAGCTACTGTGCTCTAACACTAACACATCCCCGATGGTTAGGAGTCTTATTTTTGCCCTGACGCGACTTTTGAGATATCTATATGCACCGAGATCTATCTTGCTAATTATATCCGGAATCGTGAATCATCAACGCCATCATAAACCTATTGTTCTATACAGGGTGCGTGTGTATATGTTAATAGATGGCATTAATGTTCCGTCATTCCAAATCAATAATCTTTTTCAGAAATAGGCTATAAATAGCAAGAGGAACCTACTGATTTAAAGTGTTACATTCGCAGCACTATCATTATTTTCGGTGCTCGATTTTTAATTTAGCACATTTTTGAAATTTTTTATCACATTTTAAAATTTTTAGGAGCACGGTACACGTTTTCTAATTTTTGGAGGTAATTTTTGAATTTATTGGAGCACATTACTGAATTAATTGGTTTATTTTTACTTTTTAGATCACAATTATTTTTATTGGTGGACGTTTCAATAATTGTTTTTATATTAGGAACCTGATGTTGTATTGTCCTGCAGTTTTTATCAGAAAAATAAAAAAAAATATAAAAAATAAAAAAACATACCTAGCAATTTTCCACTTTCGTCGTTCTCATGAACCTCCAAATAGTCTTCATTGCAACCGTCTGACTCGTCAATGTCCAGCATCTCAATGGTGAGTAGCATTCGATTGCCAACCGATGCCTCAATCTTCCAAATGCACTCAATGTTCAGTGGGTATGTCTCAGGATATTTTGGTGATGCCAACATGCCACCATGAGACTTAAACGTACCGCCACAAACTAAAATCAAGTATACAATTTTATTTAACATAGATTCGCGTGTCTCTTTTTATACCATTATCCAAAACACTGTATTGTGCCTCAAATTGAAATCCATAAGCCAAATTAATGTCTTCTCGCCAAGTTATCACCGAAATACTGAGACTATTTCCATTACTAACAATTGGCGGTGGATGTACTTGACCACAGATTTCCTGTCGAAGCTTTGCCGATTCACCGACTCCATCTGATATCAAAATTCGCTTTTCACATTTATACGGGGTTTCATCCTCAATACGAATAATAAAATTATTATGTAAATTGAGTATTGTAAGGATGACATGTTGATCTATATAAACAGTTAAATATTTATTTAAGTTTTTTTCTTATATACACATTAGGGATTTAACAGATTACCTGGATTAGCTGCAATAATGGTCCAGTTGCAATTTCGAGTAACCCAACGAATATTTTGACCAACCGATATAATCCCTGTGTCGTTTGCAATGATTGTAGATCCACATGACTAAAAAGAGTAAAGACAATTGTTTTTATAGGATAAGCTTTTAAATATGATTTAAAATTTCTATAAATTACCGTTTCAAACGATGCACTAAATCCTTTTGCCTCAATTGATTCATCCGATACCATAATAACCATCATTTTGTTCGTTGTAGAAAAGTAAGTTCCATTTGGTGAATCATGTCCAGTAAGTTTTAAAAGAAGTTTCGATGTGTCTTTATCATGGCCATCGAAGATCTTAAATAGACACCAAAAAAATTGTAATGAAAATTGGAAACAAACAAACATAAACTATTATATAATATTATATCAAAGTCAGCACAGACATTTTGGATGGAATTAAAGCCTCTAGAATTGACTGAAAATGCGATAGATGTGCCTGTACTTCATCTTCATTAAATAACAGTGCCGCTAACCCTGGTAAATGGTCAACAGCTAAGATTGATATTGCAACCATTGCACAAAAAGTTGATGCTATACAACAAAAACTAGCGTAAGTACACGAATCACAATGGAAGTTCAAATATGCTGTGGAATTTGAAAACGGTCGCTACGCCACCGTCGGTGAGTGCAGACGTGTTTTTATGCGAGCGCAAACCGAATTTTTAGCGTGTTGCTTATTACCAGGTAAGCAATGTAGCACGATGGCGGATGAACTCTTTACAGTGTCAACGGCCCAGTTCCAGTTAGTGCGGATTACTGGATTCCCATTTACGTCTGCAAACTAAGTGGACAAAAACTTGTACAGTTCGGGTGGCGCAGAACTTCTCTAGGAGGTCAACGCCATGCACCCAGTTAGTGTGGACAACCTATAAAAACCGCTTGTTTGGAAGCGGAAAGGTAGCAGCCCTACTTCCCAACTACGCAGAAATAGGTTAAAAACCTGTTATGCCGAATATATCTATATTAACGAATCGTCATATACTCGGATGCGGACTGGTACAACTACGACGACCCTTGGCTACAAACACCGGACACGAGTTGGATTTTGGAACGTTCAGACAATGTTTATGGGCGACGCGAACAAGTCACTAACGAGATGAGATGGTACAAGCTGCACGTTCTTGGACTGAGCGAGAATCGGCTGAATGGCTCTGGTAGCTTGCCGAGTCTGACGGATACGTTATCTTGTTCTCTGGTACTGTGACCTAGGGCAGCTCTGGTAAACAGCAATCAACCACTGTCTAGAAGGTAAGAATGTATTTGTAATGCTTTCCGCAGCAGTCGTCGGTGCAAGGTCGCAGCAGCCGGGAACCTTGGGTTTCAGACGAGTCCTGTCGTTTCATTATAGAGCGTCGGCAGCCTAAAGTCAGCATTTTAAGCGCCAGGCTGAGGCGCCAATTATAAGAACTCAGTGCTCGATACTCTGCGGCAAAGCAGTTGTAGCAGACAATATCCCAATAGAACTCGTAAACGCATATCCTATTCCTCATGCTAGTACAGGCATGGGAGATGTCGCGGCATTCAATAGGGCCTGTACGACCACCTTCAGGACCTTTGAAGCGCTGACGATGCTTGCTTTTTGGCTCATCGAATCAATACAGCAGAATATTCGGATCAACGCAAAGAAGACGAAGGAAATGCTGCTTAACACAAGCGAACGGGTGCAGCCCATACAACTAAACGGTGAACCCGTTGAGATTGTTGATAAATTCTGCAATTTCGGAAGCTTGTTAACCGTTGATGGAGGCACAGACATTGTCATCTGTGTCCGAAACGTCAAATCTGTCCTTTTCTACGGTTGCGAGACGTGGAAAGTGACCTCTGCTCTGACCGGGAAACTGCAAACTTTTGTCAACCACTG
>JANSTU010020330.1:0-13587 GCA_027564075.1 Bolitophila hybrida
CTCCAATGTTTAAACGACTTTTTCTCTATTTCATACTTTGTGGACTTAGCGTACTTGCATTCTAGAGCAGCGATATATATATATACACATATATTAATAATATGACTATATCATCTTAAAGTATATCTAATAAACATCTGTTTTTGTTTACATAATAAGTTTTTAAAAAGCCGTTTCGCGGTCACCAACATCTTGATGATCTAAAAGTAAAAATGGAAGAGGATTAAGTTATACAAAAAATAAGCTGATAAACTCACTACAATCGCTCCAGTTTACACGATCTTCGGGCTTTTTTTAAAAATTAGTTGATTAAAACTTTAATCAATGTTTCTGGAATGTCACGTGTTGAATGCCAGGTATACGCCCCTTTTTGCAGAACAATATATAGAAACCGGAGAGGTCTGAACGCGGCCCAATGAATTTGTAATCCAATTTCGGAATCGTAATCGAAGATGACCCAAAAACAGACATTACTTACTAATCTTTTAGAGGAGGATAAATAATTAAAAATAAAGATCTTTGTCTAAATTTTGAATTATTTTGAATTACAGTTTTGGATATATATTCCAACATGTTCCACCACTCCTATTTTCAAAATCAAATTGAAATAAATTAAAAATATACTTTTTTCCAGAAAAAATGAATCAAACGATAAACGATAAAATCGTTACTATTCTAATACACTTATGCTATTTATGGAAATATATACGAGTATATAAAGCTCCGAAAAGCCTTTCTATTAAATCCCAAACGTGTGTGAATATATTTTAGTCTACTTAGTTATATACATACAACATAAACATCGTAAGCAATGGCAACCTGTAAAAACGATTTAGCAAATTGAATTCGAATTTTCCACGTTCATAATAATAATAAAAAAACCGGGGCAAACATAATGATATGCCGCTGGTGCTTCAATGTTTGTATGTATAAGTGTGTGTGTGTGCGTGGATGTGCTTTCACATAAGAAAAATGTTGCTTCAAGCTCGGAAACACACTCATGATTTTCGGATGTGTGCACAGCATTCAAGCGGTACGGAGGAGGCCTTTCAGAATTCAGACAATTTATTTTATATACTCGTCCGTGTGTTGGTGTAAAGCTTCACAAGTGCACGCACGTAAAAAAGTCATCTTGCGCGACCCTTCCGTTTTGACAAGTGTTCTTTTACATAATAAATGCTTTATATAATATATAGATATTTATATGGTATAAATATCGTATAAATACATTTGCATGAATATGTATGACTGTGTGAGTGTATTTGTGTGCACCAGCTATTGCGTACCACTTCCTATTAAATTCACTACGCGAAACCAAGTACGCTTGCCATCTTGAGATGCATATTACATATAAATACAGTGTATATACTCTATCCTCTTTTTTATTTTATATTTATATATACATACACATTTATAGGATATAGGTATATTCATCACAATCGCATATGCTTAAACATGGTGATATATACTTGTATTTATACATAATATACCACACATATTTTACTAAAGTGCTTTTCTCTGAGAAAAAAAATGATGATGAGTGCAAAAAAAAGCTCGTTGTGAAATTATTTACCCTTGGTTCAGTTACATTTTGTGTATGAGCGAGTGCAGTTTCATATAAAAGCAGCCTTTTTTAATTTCCGCGAGTGAGCAAGCGACAAAGGAGCTGCAGAACCATAATGAAATGTAAAAGCTTACAAATATATGTGTTTGTATACAGATAATAAAAGTGTTACTGTAAAATAATAATAAAAAAAAACATCGATCAAGGCATAACTTTTAATGTTTGAATTTTGGGATTTGTTTTGGGCAACGTTGCAGTACTCGCAATTCCTGATCACATGTATCAATGATTCGAGCATCTATTGTGAAGTTCTCGATTTCCTGGTCCACTAAATATTTGGGTCGAGACGTCCATCAATATACCTTCTTAATTTTTTGTATATATATACATAAGTATTAAAGGTTTTGTGTTTATGTGGACTAAATAAAATAATATGACTTGTTGATGCGCAAATCTGATAAATTTTATAACCGTTTCTTTTTCTTTAAATAAAAACATAAGAAGAACTAAAAAATAATATTTTTAAAATACAAAAATATTATTTTCGGTTTTACAATTTATCTTATGTTTAAAACATTTTGGCTTTTTTAAGGGAATTTTTTGGCCCAAGTAATATAATAAATTTTCATTACAATAAGTCCTAACAAATAAATATAATATTTTTTCTGCATTTTTCCTCATTTCTACTTATTTCTTATTTTTGCCTAATAAACGATGTATACTGGTCATAAAGATAAGTTTACCAACAAGATGCGACGGTTTTGACTTCAAAGTTAAAATTTGCGCGTCTACAAAAGCAAAACTTCGATTTTTAATTCACCTAAACAAAAAAAACTTTAGATTCTACATTTGTGAATGTTAAATTTATTATTTATATTTATTTGTATTTCTAATAAATATGTTGCGGAATATTGTCCGGCGGCAAATTGTGGGCGAAAAATTGTCCGAATACCAATTTTTTCTACGTAGCTAGTATATAATATATAGCATGTATATAAATGATAAGGTATATATTATATAATATATCAACTATATATAACGTATAACTAAATATTTTGAATAGTTTAAATATTTATTTTCAATTTATTTCTAAACGTACAGTAAGGCTAGTTTTCATTTGAATTTATGTTTTATTAACATGTATACACACACACCCAGTATTTTGGATTTAAAGAAATCCCATTAAGCACAAAGATTTTTTCTGAACATGAATTTCATGATCATTGTTTTGTTATCAGAGCAATATTGAAAGTAAATATATTTTAGCGGTCTTACCTTTAAAGGTAGGACCTCCCCTTCTCACGACCCCAAAACCACTATGGGAGTTCTAGGAAATGACTCCATTTATAGGAGATAGAGTCCAAAATCCCTATCTCTAAATAGAGGCAACTCAATCTCTACTTTTACGTTGCTTTATGTATACGTGAGGTTTTGAAAGAACGGCCAGATATTATGGGCATCGAAAAACCACTGCGTACCACGTTGCAACCGAAATAGGTATATCAACCGCGGAAAGGAGAAGGAAAGTATGTGTGTTACTTTCCCATGTCTTCCCCTTCCCCCGTGGTAGCCTTCCCAACAATGTCACACAGCTTACTGTGGACTGCTACACCCGTGCAGGCTCTACACGTTGCTGGGTCCAGGGTGCGGCAAACTCACTCAAGTATATGACTGGAATCGCGAGATCAGATTAAGCTTTCTAGCAGACAGTCTCATGCTTGTCTGTCTGCTTGTCGAGATTAGATCAAACTTTCTACCAGACAGAGCATGTCCTACGGCTGCCATAGTTTTTACCGACATTGGCTATGGTCGTTCCCTAAATAGGGGAATTTAACAGAACTCTAATAGTGCATCTTGGAGTCAGGAAGACCACCGCTTCGGGATAGGGGTCGGGATCGCCATGTGTGCTCACCCGCTAAATTGTAATTTGTCGTTTTCAATCGTCAATTTCATAATTGAATTCGGCTAATTAGCAGATTCATTTGTCGTATCGTCTTGCTGTAAACATTTATTGAAACAAAATGGAAGTAAAAATCAACGTGAGCATTGCATAATTTTGAAAAGAGATGCATTTACCGGGTGGTCATGGAATATTGCAAAAAGTGTTAAATGAATGGTAATTGTTTAGGCTAAACGGAAAAAAACTTTTCGTCAGATATTGCCCAAATATTCAAATCTATAAACCTTTGGTGAGCCCGACAAATGTGTTAAGATGGATCAGTGTAAGTTTGGCTGGGGAAAATACTATCGTAAACATCGAGTAGAAGTCCAATGTTTCTTCGGTGGTATGAAACGAGAACGATTTATTTATCCCTTGTTTCCAATCATTCAAATTTGTATTAATTTTACTTTTATAATTTCTGATTGTTGGAAAATATGGAATTGTCAACCACTCAAAAAACTATGTCAACCCAATACCCGGAGCCTGCACAAACACATTTAATTATTCACTGAACCCGAAATGTCCAGTTCTGAACTTTCACTTTCACTTTTCCCTTTTTTCACATATGATATCGAAGAATAACATTTTTCGCATCTCATTGGATCTTGTAATCCCTTGTGGGACAGAGAAACAGTTTTGTTGTGCTACGTCTATTGGAGCTACTGTGCTCTAACACTCCCAACATATCCCCGATGGTTAGGAGTCCTTATTTGCCCTGACGCGACTCTAACTACTTTGTAAGGCAAATGTGGATTATTTTCGAGATATCTTCATGCAGCGAGATCTATCTTGTTATTTATATTCCGAATCGTGAATCATCAACGCCATCACACATTTATTGTTCTATACAGGGTGCGTGTGTATATGTTAATTGATGGCTTTAATGTTACGTTATTCCAAATCAATAACCTATTTCACAACCATAGTTGATCTAGGCACTCTAGGCCTTCTCTGAATGGCTTTTTCTAAATATGAAACTCTTCTCAGTCTGTTGGACTTGGGCGTCCAGTGATGGATACTTGCCTGGTCCCCGGTGAAAAAACTATCTCCCTCTTCCTTTATAACTGCTTAATAATGAATAAGTGCCCGAACTTCACAATCGACGATACGTTGGCGCATGGTAGCTGTTGCTTTTTTTTTGTTACTTTTGTTCAAAAAATCCATGCAACTCTCAGGCAGTTGAGTCTATGTAAAGGCATTCAGCATTCACTGCCAACTGCTTAGCTCATTTTTGTGAAGTACATTTGCACCTCTAGTGTAAAAGCAGTATTAATCTTCTCTCAGCCATCGATTTGTATCTATCTCAAGATAATATAGTTAAAATTCGTATTTATCTGTAGGTAGAGTCTTTCTTGTTGACTGTTTCTTGAAATTAATGATAATTTATGGTTTCAACACATTACTTTACGCATACAAAATCATATACTATACTATGCAATGTAATGTACATAAATTACCAAAACTCTAAGAGGCCTAAAATATCCGACAAATCGATATATCGGCATTAGACTGTACAAATTCCACAAAACCAAACACCACACGATATACATAAATCGCCACAGGCAAGAGAATGACTGATGGGTTTTATCTCCAAATCAGATGACCTATTCAAGAGCAACCCTAGACCGAACACAAGACACATAATACTGGTGGCTGTAATCGAATAGGATCGGTTTAGTACATATAATCTCATAAGTCACATATATATAATAAAATATGTATAGGTACTATATAGTCTATAAGTGAATTAAATTACTCGTATATAGTTTATGCTAGTATAGAATAAAGTTAAATTAAATACTCTGGGGATAGTGTCAACACAAAAGTACTAAGTTACTCGAAATATTAGAATTTGATTATAATCAACATAATTACAATTGAACATTGCCTATCGAAAATATGTATATATTGAAAAATCCGCTTAAATATCCTAAAAATATTAAATTTCCATGTAAATATCGTGGCTTGCAAAGGTTATTGAACAAATAATGAAATTTATGCGAAATGCGGGTTTGCTTGAAACACATAAATCGGAACGGATTCTATGTTGGGGGTTGTTATACCATATACAGCCAATAATCAATGCGCCACCCGCATATAGAGTACGTTTATTTAGGTTCTTTTTTACGACGGTATACGTATAAGTACACTCACTTTTTATTCAACGCAATTTGAAGATACCCGAAGCCAATTGAGCGCTTGAATGGTTATACATTGAAGACTAAACCAAATCCTTTGTTAAAACCTAAGCAAACAAAGTGATTGACTCGCTCGGAAAAATGTGAATAAATAAAACGAAATCTAGTTATATAACATAATTATAATATATACAGATAATAGATAACACAAGTTTAATTTTATGCAGATGAAAATCGCTAATCCAATTAACATTACAACCTTATCCCGCTGGGCACGTTGCAATGGCGAGGCGCACTGCCATTTTTAATAAGCACTCGTCGGCGTGGCGCCGGCGCCATGATGTAATTACAGAAGGGTGTTTAAAATAATACCACATAAATTCAAGTAAAACCTCCCGCGGCCCCTAAGGCCATTAAGCGATCCGATGTCGTATCTCTGGCTAGTATAGGTCGTTCTCTTCGTTTACAGTACTCTGTTCAATTGTCCTGAAAAACATATTCAATTATACATTGTGAACATAACTTGGATAATCAATATTGGAATAGCGTTGTATAACGAGCACATTATTTGCTGTTGGTCGTGGCTATTAGCGTGTCATTTTTATATGAACAATTTTGATAACTAAAACATGGTAAAAATTAATAGTATAGGTTAACTATTTAGTGGTGGCGCAGTGTTTTAGGTAACAGCCTCATAACCAGTTGCTGATTATGGCGACCATAAATGCGGGAAATTTCTCTAACTTTACCACGTTTTTCAATAAAATAATTTACACAAAACATTTTTGAGTCCTTTTTTTACTAATTGGCCTTACTAAATAACATAACATAGCATTATGTCCTTTGAACTTGAACATATGTTCATCTATTGACAGCTTTATTGTACGCTGCTGGAATAGCTTTGTTCACATGGTTTATGATTTGCCTGATTTTGTAGCCACAATGATAGAAATAACTGTAAACTTAAATCGTGATTTTGGTGCATTTTATTCTGTAAAACCCCACATGAAAATTACTTGCCAACCATATATTGTGTCCTTGTGGGCAGAGAAAAAAATCACAGAAACTTCATGCATAAAAGGTATGGGATGAATACTAAATATATCTGAGTCTCAGCCAGGTGTCCCCTTTCATGGGCTCATATCACCCTCTTGAATTAAGACCACTTTTTGAACCACTCTGCAGACTCCTAGGAGATATGTGGGTGCCGATGGAGATTTACCGTTCACTACATTTTTGTTGCTCCAATCCCCAACACTCATCTACAAATCACCTTCAAACACATTTACACTATCTCTTACCAACAACCCTTTGGCAAGCATACTTGCCTGTTGTCGTCAAAGGGTTAGACATTTTATTAAAAATCGTGTACTAGAAAGCCGCATATGTATGCGATTTGGTCTTTGCACACATATGGAATATATGTGTTTTTTTCGTGACGTCAGAGACGCATACATATGCGGTTTTTCGCATACCGTATATACCAGCTCTTTAACGGTTATTTATTTAAAAAAAAAACACAAATAATTCGGACAACTAATTGGACACACAATATTTGTAAGCAGTTATTATTTCTTTGACGCGATTATTGTTGAATATTAAAATTAAATCGCGTTTTTAGGTTTACTTTTAAAAAAATTTGTGAATAAATTATACAGAAAATGTGGATCAAAAAGGGGATGCTATCCATTATTCCGAAGAATTATTGAACGCTCATTATTTTTTTTGGAGAAAAATGTCGTTGACTGCAATTTTAGGGAGCATGCAGTTTTAAAAAGATGGTATGTGATCTATAAAGGTTAAAAATACTACTAAGATCTATATCGAAACCCAAACTTTCATCGAGGCGGCCGATATATCAAATTATCAAATCGGACTACCATTAAGGGATATAGGCGCAAAATCGATTTTTTTTATCATTAACCGTCTAGAGGGGGCAAGAGATATAAAAGGTTTACGCAAATAGCTATACTATTTTAAGGTCTGCAGAACTAAGACGTTGAGAAAGTAAAACAAGTGGAAAAATACAAAATTACTATATGCTTAGATTTCGGTAGATAGGTATGTATATATATTTTTTTAAATAATTTAATTACTGTTTTTTACTTTTTTATAATTCAGTATTCAGTATAATTTAGTATTACCTCTTTAAATTAAAAAAATATTGGCAAAATAACGTTAGAAGCTGGGCGCTTTCCTGATATTTTGACAAAAAAAAAAAAATATAAATACAAACGATTTTAGATAAATCATTATGCATAACAAAAAAAAAAAATAATATGGCACTTATAAATATGTTACTAAAATGTATAAAACAGTACAAATATTATATGTATTCAAGAATAATTGAATTCCACTATTTATTTATAAAATATAAAAGAATTGACAAATGGGAACGATTGCTTTTATTTACATTCAAATCCATTTCTATAATATTGTGTTGTGTTTTTTGTATGAGTTTCCAACTAGTAATTTGTATTACAATTTAGAGAAATGGAAAAAGGTTTATGAATGTATATACAATATTTCAGATATTTAAATGATTTCAAACAAATGTAAATACAGATACAGAATTTCGCGTGCTGCACGAAAGGCGATTTGTCGTCATTAAATTTTATAATACATAGAATATGTCAAATTCACATATAAATTTACATTTTACAATTTACGAAAACAGAATGCAACTTTTATCGTTCCAGAATATAAAATCTAAATGTGGAAATTAGTTTTAGTGTGATTTTCAACCAGCCTGTTTTTTATTTATTTTGATAATTTGGACGTGGCTTCATTTCTGGTACTACGCACTTCAAACAAATTGCGTACTGCGAAACTTCTCATTATAAAAGTCCTCAAATTCGAAAAATGTTTTAATACTTGTGACAAAAAATACATAAAATGTATAAATATACTTGCGAAAATTTCTTCTGATAATTTATTGGTTTCGTTAAATTCCAAAATACAGAGAAAATCTAAAGTATGCCATAAACGTGCGCTTTGCACATTACCGGGATGGTAAAATCACACGAGCACATACATATTGCACCACTCTATTATAAAGTCATTTATGTACCCTTATACACACACAGTACACAAACACATATAAATGCATAGAAGCACATCATACAACAATGTGCGCGCGAGGTCTATTTTTATCCACGAAAGTGCATTGTTCCAGTTTCACGAGTGCACTAAACTCTCGTGTTTTCAGTTACCTACACAAATTTCCAGACGTTTATTGTACATACACATGGTGTACTTCTTGCCTTATATATACTCTACATACACTTGTATTAAAGCATATATACTATAGTGTAGATTCGTGCTTCCAAACAAATTCACATATACATACATAAATAAACATAAACAGACAAAGAGAACTTTTGCCGACGAGGACGAGTTATCTATCATGCAAGATCACAACAAAAACTTTTTCTTTATTTGAACCAAAGTTTTCAAACAAGTTTTAGAATTTCAATAAGTTATCGTTCTAGGATAAAAGAGTTATATTAGGCTCATACAATACGAATATATAATGCAGGACGAACTTCTTATGGTCCCAGTTAATGTGGTCTACCGATAAAACCCGTTTGTTTGGAAGCAGCCCTACCTCCAAACAAAGTAGTAATAGGCTAACAACCTGTTCTGCCGAATTTCTTTTTATTATCAACTACTCGGATGCGGACTGGGACAACTACGACGACCTTTGGTTACAAAGAATGGACACGAGTTAGATTTTGGAACGTTTGGACTATGTTCGCTGATGGGCGACGCGAACAAGTCTTGAACGAGTTGAGAAGGTACAAGGTGCACGTTCTTGGACTGAGCGAACATGAGCCGCGCCGACATGAGGAGCTCTACCGGATAACAAAAAAGCTTACCCTATTAAGGATGCTTGCGGTAACCCATTGTCAATGGATAGTGAATAGCTGAAGAGATATGAGAGCACTTTGAACAAGTGGTCAATAACGAGTTGGTGTATGACACCCACGCAAAGTTGAAATCCCCGGTGTACGCAATGTTCGTCGACTTTGAAAAAGCACGCACTGCAACGACGGGGCGTACCTACCAAAATAACCAACATCATGAAAGAGGTGTACGCCGGATCTTCTTGTCGCGTCTTACATAATGGCCAGCTCTCAGACAGCTTCGTCGTGAATAGTGGAGTGCGACAGGGATGTCTTCTCTCGCCACTGCTATTTATCGCAGTGTTAGATGACGTCCTTACAGAGGAGTTGAGCACTAGTGGTCGCGGCATTCATTGGGGCTGGTACGACCACCTTCAGGATCTTGAATACGCTGACGATGATGTCGACGCAATACTGCAGAATCGTGAGATTTCTACAAGCCTAGTCCGCATTTGGATCAACTCAAAGAAGTCGATGGAAATGCGGCTTAATACAAGCGAACGGGTGCAGCCCAACCAACTCGACGGTGAACCCGTTGTGACTGTTGATAAATGCTGCTACATCGGTAGCTTGTTAACTGTTGATGGAGGCAGTGACATTGACATCTCTGCCCAAATTCACAAAGTCCGCTCAGCCTTTACGATGCTCAACGTCGTCTGACGCTCCACTCAGCTGTCTCAGCCTTATTAGAATTCCGTTTGGTACGCGAAATATTGCAGTCCGAAAGGATTTGGCCATGTGCGAGGTTCATCATGTCACTACCACCATCGTCATCTAACTAATCGTCTCTGCGAGTACAAGATAAATAAGATGTGTTTATATGCAAATTGATGGCATCAATGTTTCGTATTATTTGGCTCATTTTATGAAAATAAAACCAATGGATAATGCATATTTTTGAACACTAATTGCGTCTATTTACCCGATTGAATTCGATGAATAACTTATGCTTAAGCAATTCACGATAAATTTCATTATGAGAATATAGGAAATTATATATTTTTGGCTCTAATTGCTGGAAAAAAACAAATGTACGTATGCACGTTTTAATGACCTACTGAAAACTGTCGATAATCGAAATAAAACTATTTGCGTAAACAGAAATGGCGGGTGGCCCACTTTAGACGTTGCTACATGAAAACTAGATAACAAGAGTCCGCGCTACTTGATAAATGATGGCGAAGCAAATTGAGGTTATAACATATGTACTTTTTTTAATCAAATGTTCCTTTTTTGCTTAGTATCTCGTCAAGTTGACCTTTTTAGCTTTTTTTCTACAAAGCTCTATGTCACTCACGTGTATGAAGTTTATAAGTTATATATTATAGAATAATTAAATTCTATAAAATATAACACAATAATCAAGTTATTATATATACAAAACAAGTCTTATTTGCATTTGCTAATCCTGCTAATGATTGACGAACATATAAATAAATAATTGTTCGTATGTTACACTTCAAACCATGTAACTGTGGTTATTGAAATTAGTGTTGTAATTTTAAAATTCGAAAAATCGAAAAAAATATTTAAATTTTAATTTTAATTTTAAATTTAACCTAAAAATCGAAATTTTGTTTTGAATATATATAGTAGAACCTGTTACTACAATTTTAAAAAATCGAAAAATCGAAACTAATTATATCAACCGTTCAATATTTTAATTTTAAAAATTTAAAAAAAAAACTAATATATAAAATAATCACAAATTCGAAAAATCAAATTAAAATAAATCGTAAACAACGGGGTCGCGTGATCTTCCAGAAACCTTCTTATGTATTTTTTGGATTTGTATTTTACCACAAATTGAAGGTAAATTTTGATATGATTTAATGTAATTTTAAAATACGCTATAGAAACACTGCATTTTTTTTTGCTTTATTTATTTTGTAAGTTTATTTCCGATTTTCTCTAAAAGTCTGTAAAACAATATCTGAAAAAATATACGATGTTAAAATCTCTCTATGCAACGCATTTTAGATGTGCACGTCCACAACTAAACAAGGCACTTTGCGACTGTGACCGCATAAGTAGATATACTTGTTGTACACTGGCACACTGTGAGCATTGGCGCCCTCATAAATCACCCACTTACTCGATAAATTACTATTAATCCCATAAACAGATTGCAACATTGAACATTGATACAGATTCACAATGGGTAAGCGTAGAATGTCTTTTTTTCGTTTGAATGTTACCTATTTTATTGCGTACACAAGGTATAACATACGGATGTATTTTATAGTACTATATAATATAAGGATTCAAGCCAAAGCCATTTGTCCGTCGTGTGCTTGTTCACTGCTCCGTACAATGTGTACACAATGCGGTAATGTTAGTAGATATAAAAAGTACATACAATACATTATGTATAATATGTATTACTGAAGGTATGTATAGAAAATCGATACGATATATAAAAAACTTTGACATTTCATTTATGCGCGGGTAGCCGCTGAATGTCCTCGGGCTATCCAATGTATACGTCTATGCATATATGTTGATATTTGTATATGATCACGTATACGACCGACGTACGACGATATATCACTCAGCATAAAAGCACAGTTATCACCGTATTGATGTTTGTCTTCGCCGTTTGTGATGTATATATATGTATAGGCACACTCATGTATACTATATTATAATATATGGATAAGCTTTTGCGGCTTCTCCATTTTCATTTTATAATAAATTAAATGTCACTGTTTATTTTGAAATGTCTACAGAGAGTTTTTTGAAAATACGAATGATTGATGTACTAAGCATAAATTGAGTATCTCACCAAAGTGTACCTCAATGAAGCATTTATGCTAATTGAATACACTTAACATTTAAAGGTCGAATAATAAAGAATCCATTCCTATATGTATTATTGGGGTTGTTCTTTTAGCAATCGCTTTTTTTAAATTAGCACAAAATTACATTTTATGAACTATTTATATTTTTTTTTATTTTTTATGTTGACTAAAATTTTAATTGTATGTTGAAACTAGCAAATCTGGTTTCATCCTTCTGATTTGTTTGTTTTTACCAAGTGTTCAAATTGAATCTCACAAACGTGCAGACTGAAAAGTCGGTAGCGGTGTATTGATTTTTTGTAAAATGAATTTCTCTCAAGTAAAGGAGTGAATTTTTGTCACCAAAGATTAGTATGGAAAATATTTCAAGGTCAAAAATATGAATTTTCGTCAACAAAAAAGTGTCACCAAATTATTTCGTGACAAGTGGTGTAGTGGTGTGTATTTTTGTCACTAAATGCCTTTACAACAACAATAACATGAAATACTCGAATTGTGTTCTTTTCATTGGTTATTGTGATTTGGTGACAAAAATGCACTCCTCGGCAGTGAATTCTTCTCACCAAATAATTTGGTGACGTAAATGCACTTGAGAAAAATTCAGTTCTCGTTAGTGAATTCTTGTGACAAGAAATCACTTTACAAAAATGCATACCACCGTAGCTCTATTTTCAGGTGGGTAGGCAATTTGAGTAAAGCAATTCAAGGTGATGAGATCATATAAATCTCTTGCTATGATGTCATCTACTCCACTGTCGTCCGAGCGCAGTAAACTCAAAATATTATTTCACCAAACTTTTTGTCTATAGTTAGCAAGTTTTCTTATAATTGTCTTTCTTATTTTAAGAAATTTCCCTTTAAACAGATAATTGACTTGATTTTTTACTTTACTTTTTTCAACTATAGAAATATTTTCTTCAGTGGGCACATCAGTCCTAATTTACCATAGCTTTTATACCATAGCTTTTATTAAAAGTCGAAAATACAAGTTATCATATGTTTTCATCCTTTCCGAATCTTACGCTGTTTAGGGCTTGAAGTAGTGTTAGGGAGGCTTAGATTATCTTCAGCTGAGTTTCATTCTGTTTGAAGTATTATAATAATAATTCTTTTATTCAGCTTAAGTGAGCCTAATATATATTATACCTATATAATACATTTTGTTTAACATTTTAATAATTATCTTTTACATAATTAATGCATATTTTTTTAATTTAATTTAATTTTTTTAATATAT
>JANSTU010020341.1:0-13586 GCA_027564075.1 Bolitophila hybrida
AGTTAGACCGGCATGTGACATCGCCCAGGAGATGGGAGTTAGTCACCAAACCATTTTAAACCATCTGCAGAAGGCTGTATTCAAAACAAAGCTTGATGTTTGGGTGCCGCATGATTTGTCGCAAAAAAACTTCTGGACCGAATCAACGAAACGAACTCGATCCATTTATGCATTGAATAAAAAGTAAAAAAGCGGAAGGGAGATATTTGTAAAGGGTTCGGCTAGTCATTAAAATGAAACAAATTAATTTTTATTGAACGAATTCTGCTTTATTTGAAAGAGTGGATCTTCCGCCTATGTGTGGAATATTATTTCGTGTATGTGTTGGCCGCGTCTGCCTCGGCAGTAAGTCATTCCGGGAACACCCATTCCTGCAGTTTTGCTTGTTAACATAGCCGTCGAAATGGAAATGTTCCTCGTCCGAAAATATTTTTTTTTCTGGATAAAAAAGATGACTCTGTTTAATTTATTCAAAGCCCACTCATCGAAGCTGTTGACTTCTAAGCCTAGTTGATGTTGACGATTTACGGCGCACAATTTCGGTCACGGCAGCGATTGCATCGAATGTACAGTACAAGCATAAAGCGTAAAGCGATTCATTGTGAATTCACGGAAGGTTCATACTAAAGTACTGTCAAATATTAATGGCGCTAAAGTTGACAGCGTCATTAATAGAACGTAGTTCAAAAGCGAACCAAAAGATGGCCTTCTCTTTTTATATTAGATCCTGAACTTATGGCACCATTTAGTGATTCGTTAATATAACGGCTGTTTATTGGCTGTATTTAAGAAGTTTTGATCGAAAAAAATTCTGGTTCCATATAACAACTATTTCGCCGACATGACATATTCCAAAATATCAATGCGGAATTTAATCATCCCTCGCTCTACTTGAACCGAACTTCTGATGATTCTGATTTTCAAAATTAGTTGATTGAAACTTTCATTATTATTTTGATTGAAGACACCTACAATTAGTTTCTGGAATGTAACGTGTTAGTTTAAAGCCAATATCAATTTTATTCGGATCGACTTTAAATTTTGAGGACATTTAGATATAGTTATACTGAAAAAAAAACAAAAAACGATCGATTTTTTAAAATCCCAGGTGTTGTACACTTTAAAGCCCATAAATCATAAAAGCCTATACCGCTATATGCTTTTAACACTCAGAATCCATCATTATTAAACGCACAACATGTAAATTAATTAATTTTATTTTATGGGTATTTCTGAACAACAAATGTGAATGTTATGGTTTTATTTTAACATGAATTGGCAATAGGAATGGTCGATTCTTCAGATTCAGTAAAAATCGATGTTTTAGTTTTTTTTAATTAAAATTAAAAAAAAATAAAAAAATTCAATTTCGATTTTTTCTTTTTTTATTAAAAAAATCGAAAGTTTAATATTTTTGTTTCATTATTTATTAAATTGTTCTTGGTTATTTATATTGAATAGGATCTATTGATGTTTACGATTTTTTAGTTATATTTATTATAATTTCGATTTTTAAAACGAAAAAATATTCAACTTTCGATTTTTTTATATAAAAAAATAGAAAAATTGAAATAATATTGAATATATATTTTATATATTGAATATATTTCCAAAAACTAATATTAAACAGTTGGTCTTCAGTCACACTGATAGTAGTGCTCTCATTTTTTTCTTATGCGTTAGCATAACAACCACGTTTTTTGAGACAGCAAAATCCATTTCCAAGGCTCGTAGTTGGTTGGTACATTTCTTCTCTACCATTTTTTGCATACAAATCATCGAAAATGTCTCGAGATTATTCGGCAAAAAAATATTTTTATGAGAAGAAAAGAAAAGAAAAGAAGAAAATTATCAAAAAATGTCTCCCTTTTTTGCCATTGCCCTTTTCAGGGTTTTTGAAATGAAACTTTTTTAACTGAATTTTAAATAATTCCATTTGAGAAAATTCACGTACATTTACATAATTCACACAAAGTCCTATTTACATGCGCGGTAGAACTGTTGTTTGGCTTTGTAATGAAGAGTTTATTTAAAGTATTTTGTACGAGACAAAAAATGTTTAATTAAATTTAAAAAATAAATTATAAACTTTTGTATGATCTTTTCTTAAGATATTAAACATTTCTTTGTCTACATTTTGCATGCAACTCGTTTTTCAGTTGTCGACAACATTCTGGAATGCCAATATATTTTTTTAATTTAATTATAGACATTTTCTTTAACACTAAATCACACACAAACACACTCACATGCAAGAAGGCTGCACACATGGATATCGAGTTCTGCGCTGCTGTTTGTAATAGGTATTTTGAGAAAGTCACCTCTATAAGACGCGTCATGCATTTCACATATTGTATAAATATATATTTAAATTCTATAAAATATTTTAATCATATATTGTATATATACATAAGTTTCTCCCAATACACTCCTCATGAGTCCGTCCCACAATCTATATTAAGCCCGGAAGATGATGAAAAGCAAATAAGGTTCCACTGCATAAGATATATTTTTTTTTTGTTAATTTCTTAAACAAATAAATTTTGTGTCTAAACCGTTGTTAAATTCAATTTTTATTTAATTTGCACTTATTTCTTTTTCCACATCAAAAAATCACACAATTTCAACTCTGCCGCGCAACAACAACGCTCCAAAAACGCTGCAATTCCATATATATTCGCCGCAACACTCACACATACCGCACCGCACCATGAACGCGCGCGCCCTCTGAATTGAAAACCGAAAATCAAAACCGACGACAATTCCCGAACTGCACACGATGCATACGAATAATAGAAAGCCACCCGATTTGGAATTAGAGGGTTTGTTCAAACGCCATTTCACGACCGTAGAATTCTTCCAAGGAACAATTATGAATCCCATCGACCTGCAGCGGGTTAAGGTAATGCCATTTTTGTGATGATGTTGCGGTACTTTAATCTCTCTGTTTTGTCATATACGTATATTACAAATTAACGTTTTTATTATTTAAAAAAAACATTAAAATTAATGTCATATATATTCAAAAATGCAAATATATTTTATGTGGCCGTTTATACGTTTATCATTTTCGATGTTTTTTTGTCTGAGTGTTTTGCCAAAGACAACTACGTTGGACTACATACTCTTGAAAAAACCCGAGCTGATGACCACCCATTATCCCCATTTTGAGGGTAATTCAAGCATATGTAGTCTCAACGATACTAAAAAAAAACATACACAAAATCACTGTGTTGGCTTATTTAAATTTATTATTATTTTTTTTTTTGAAATAACAAAACTAACATAAATTGGCAAAACATCCCTTATGACGGTGCATGCGACTGCAATAATAATAATCCCTGCCAGCCCTCACGTAGGGTCGTCAAAAAAATACACCATCAGCATTTTCATAACAACATACCCAATTGGCTCTGTATTGCTAGACCATCGTTTTAACCCAAATCAATTTGTCAATAAGTAAAACTGTAAGAATGCACCAAAAAAAAAAAAAAATATGACCCCACTACATTCACAAATACACACCTACCTTTATATATTTAATTTAGCTCAGTCTCAAGAGTGTGCGTGTGCGTACCGTTAAATAATTAATACAAATACCTCTGTACATATATGAATAATGTCAATGGTAAGTGTCTCTAGATTCGATTGACCTTTTTTAAAAATAGATTCATATATAATTTTCGTTAGGCATGACGAGTTCGTTTATTTTTCCATTTTGTTGTTAGCAAAATATATAAATATTTAGTAAATGTAGATTGATTTTCACCAAAAGTAGTAATAGCTTGCATGTGTGAAAACAAATATTCAGAATCGCACCCGCTATATTAGCTAAGCTATTTTTGTTTAGTAGTAAAAATTACAACTAATATCAAATAACCATTCCAACACCAACTGTTAACACACACCCAAACACAGTATACTTTAAACACCATATTCTTAGAGCGGAATAAGTTAATTAATTTCATCTTGGACCAAATTGACAAATAATTACATAATTAGTTATAGTTTTACAAAGTCTTAAATATCTTCGGTTAAACCTTGAAAAAAAATATTATTTTACCACTTTTTTTCAAACAGTAATTTTTGTGATTTTCAAAAAAAAAAATAACGTAATAAATGGGCGAATATTCTCTCTTCAACAATTTGGTCTGGTTTGCGATAAACGAAGGGTAAAGGTAATTTAAGGGTAATTTCCTCCAAAACTAAAATACATAAAACTGAAAACCTTGCACTTTGTAAGTTAGGAGAAGATGTTTTTCTCCAA
Source organism: Bolitophila hybrida (assembly GCA_027564075.1). NCBI lineage: Eukaryota > Metazoa > Arthropoda > Insecta > Diptera > Mycetophilidae > Bolitophila > Bolitophila hybrida. The sequence continues at coordinate 4,268 of JANSTU010020341.1, forward strand.
GTTAATTACCCTTTACATTTTCTATTTATGATGTATAAAACATCTAAATTAGACGTAAAAATAAATTTAATTAGAAGGAATTAGGTTGAAATATAATTGCATCTTTCCCAAAAAAAGGAAAAAGATAATATTTATATAACTGAAACTGGAAGGTGTTCTTTTCCAAAAAAATTTGATTTCCTCCTACAAACAAACAAAATAATAAACTGAGTTTCATTTGTGTACAAGACAACCTATGTTGAGTCAATGTTGTTCATTAAAGAAACAACAGAAGTTTTCATATCTTATTGAGCTGCATTTTTTTTAAATTGTTGTTCAACCATCACGAAACTGAATTATCCAACTTTGCATTCGTCGATTGGTTTTAGCTCCTGCCCAATCCGCATCGTCTTCTTCCGCTTTATTTTATGTACCATTTCCTTGCAGCCTATCGCACAAAATTGTTGTAGGTATGGTTTCCTTTTATAGACCATATTTCTTCTCAAGTTGTCTTATATCATTTGTGTGGTGATCTGTTGATTAGGTAAGCAGCTGATGTGCAAACTGCTTCAGCCCACAATTTGATTGGTAGTTTTGATTCATACAGCATGCACCTGGCTTTTTCAACCAACGTCCTGTTTACACGTTCAGCCACACCATTTTGTTCTGGACTATAAGAGGTGCCGTTGTCTGGTGAATTATTCCTGCCGTCCGCAAGAATGCCTTCATTGCACCATTATAATATTCAGTTACATTGTCAGTTCGTTAAATCTTTATTTTCAGTCATGTTCAAGAATTCTTTGAAAGTTTGTAGTACCAATCCAGTGACCAATGACACATTTCGGCTGTAATCTTCAATATCTGTCACACATTACTTTGATAATTGTAAACCAAGGTGTTGTTATAGATTGAGGCTTTATTCGTCTATTAATCTTCTAAGTGAACGTCTCAAAATGTGCCCAAAAATCAGCCAAGAATATGGCGCCCCTGCCTCTATTTATTTATGCCTGACGAGCTGCAGCTAATGTGCTCATGAAATCTGCCGGTAATACGGCCGAGGGATTTAAAAAATGTGAGCAATAATTATAAAAGCTTCCTCCAAAACCTGTGTTTTAAACCGAACACACAAAACACAAAAAATTACACCGCGAATCAAAACAATTGAATTATAACAGCTTGAAATTACATAATTTCTATTTGCGAAAAACAGTAATAGTTTTCCTATTTTTATTGGCTGAAAGCGGTTTCCGTCTATGGGACACGATCCACACGGCAAGCTGCTTCTTTCGGCCAGAACCGCTTGTTGCTGATCTGATTCAAGAAATGCTCTCTTCCCACGATTTTGGCGTGGTTAATTGGAATCTCGGCGAAATCACCGGCACATAACAGTGTTACATTTTAAACAAATATTGTGGTAACCTTTATTGGCGCTACCAATAGCATCCGTCTTCAGATGTCGGTTATCACCTATACTGTTACGGTATGTGGTGTCGTCTTCATCACGTCGCACAATAACTTAATAGTCATGTGTGCTTAGGCTACTGAGTCCAAAAACCAGTAAGTGTTGACTTAATCCGCTCATTAGCAATAAAGCAGCAACCCATTCGTCATCAATAGTCATACCTGCTCCACGAATTTTATGTGAAAAAGAAATGATTTTGTTCACATATGTTATAATATATTCATTTAATCGAGTCACATCCATCCAGTTTGGTTGAGATCAAGTCTGGCACAGGCCTTTTTGTCCAAAACTGTTTTTTTTGGCAGCATCTGGTTTTTTTACTTAATCAATTAAGATGTCCCATAGACCTTCGTATTCCAGATTGACCGAAACTGAGAACTTCCTTCTCTGTCTTGTAGACATCATTTTGGAAAATCCACCAAATGCCATTTTTGTAATTAAAAAACAAAACCATTTTTTGAATATATAACCTGTTGGAGTTTTCTACTGAATATAATATATTTTTCGTTTAAATGTTTTCATTGAACTGATTTTAGTGTTTTGTCATTTCAACAACTCGGTTTTGATACAATTATTAAAATGATATTCGAACGAGTGTTATGAGTACATATTATCATAGTACTCATAACATGAACATGAACATATTTAAATACTATTTTCAATAAACAGAATAATTTGATTGGTCGAATAATACGATTGATGGAATGATATGAATTTGCTGACACATTTTTAAATATGACCTTTAAAATTATACAACAAAACTGTGTCGGCCAAGCGATTTAATCGGCTATCGTAATTCGCCCTATGTCCCACAAGGGTTTACAGGTTTACAGGGTCCAATGAGTATGATGATTGAATCATCAATGCCCTGCTGTTTTTGGTCAACGACCAGCAAACGCGGCACTCTATTACTCTATTAATAACACACTGTTTGAAATTCAGTATTGCTGTACAATTTTTGGAAGTTGTCCTCATTTTGCCATCAAATTCTCGATTTTGTATATGCACTGTTTTAAACTATTTTCTACTATATTAGGTTGATAAGCGAATCTGGGAATAACTCTCTTTCGCTGTACAAGTAAAAGTGGTCCATGCGGCATGCTCCTAGCTTTGGTAAACAGGAACATTGTGAAGGGAGCTTGACTTTTCCTTGGCTACTGCAGCATTTTATTATTACCATGTATATAATAAATATGTTATTTTCAACCTAATTTTCTTGATTATAATTTGTAATTAGATAATTCAAGGGTTTCCTATTTTCGTTCAATCTTCATCAAATCGAAGAGGATAGAATATTTGCCACATTACCCAAGATATAATTATTGTCTGGATACCAGCAGACTTAATTGTAACTACAAGTTGGTCCAGTAGAATAAACCGAATATCGGTAAAAAAATATCATCCAGACATTACCCCGAACACATTGCGACAAAATTACCCTACCTTGAATTTAAAATCATCAAAATCTAAATAAACACTAATCCATATGGAAGATCTTCAGAACACCTCCCATTAATAACCCGATTCGCTTCTAGGTACACGAAGCTGATGCCTGTTTGGTGCTCGCAAACAAATACTGCCAGGATCCCGATGCCGAAGATGCGGCCAACATCATGCGGGTTATTTCGATCAAAAATTATAGTGACGACATTAGAGTAATTATTCAATTGATGCAATACCATAACAAGGTAGGAATTCTATTTTCTTTAGTGCTGCTTCTACATATAGCTGTTTCAGGCTTATTTATTAAATATTCCCTCTTGGGACTGGAAACAAGGAGACGATGTGATCTGCTTAGCTGAATTAAAATTAGGTTTTATTGCACAGAGTTGCTTAGCGCCCGGCTTCTCGACAATGATGGCCAATCTGTTTGCGATGCGATCCTTTAAAACGGTTAGTAATCTTGATTTATTATTATTTACTTTACTCTCTTATATTACCTCAATCTAATCATATTTATTATAGTTTTCCTGTTTTATTGTTTTTATTTTATAATTATTTATACAGAGATTTGTTTTTCTACATTGCAATTTATATGCAATGTTATTATATATTTAATAATAATAACCGCGTTTTGTGCCGAATTGAACTTGGTGTTTATAGTCGCCGGACATGCAGATTTGGACCAACGATTACCTGCGAGGAACGGGCATGGAAATGTATACGGAAACGTTAAGTCCGTCATTCATCGGCATGCCTTTTGCGCAGGCCACTGAGTAAGTGCGACAACCATCATCGAAGGGTTTCGATTATGTACACATTAAATCAAAAAAACACCCCACACACAAAATGCGACCGAAATACCTATCTCTATCTCATCTCAATTCAGTATAAACAGTTGTTGTTGTTGTTATATAGTTTATGTTCTATATGTTGCCCATAATTGACGCATTTGCGTTACCTTTGTATATCTCATATAAATCATATTTTACTTGTAAATTAATGTTTTTCACATTTTCATTAAAATAGGATTAATGTTTTTTTTCTCGAGAGTTTGACATTTAACAATGCATAAAACGTCAATGGCTTCAGGTTTTTCTCCAATTCCTTCCTATTGCATTGAATGTTTTTAAACCAAATTTAATAAAAGTATATGATTTGTATTTAATTTTTAATATTATTTATTTAAATATGTCTATAAATATTGAGGTTTTTTTATTTTTTTTTTAAATATATAATTTTATGTTTTTGACTTGAAATAACGTAAAATCTATTTTCAAAATTTATGTGTACTTCTTTATTTTTAAGAATGCTCTTCAGTATATTCAATCAATATCAATCTAAAATGTAAATATTTTTGTACAATATCGTTGATTTTTATCCATTTTAAAAAGTAAATGGCAATTTAAATTTAAAATTCTATTTTTATTTTTTATTTAAAAAAACTCCGTTTCATTGCATAATAGTTGTTATTAAATGTCTATCTATACAAATCTGTCTGACTGTCTCTAACTCTGTCTACCCACACAGAACCTTTATATATACAAATGTATATATATATATTATACTAAATGTACACTCATGCTTATCGATGTCGTCCTTTATACCGCATAAATTACAGAAAACAAACAATTTTGATGTTGTAACTTCACTTTTTCTTATGATTTAGCGCGTAATTATCTACCACACATGATCAACTAGCTAAACAGGCTTTAAGATATTTAGTTTGTACGCGATATCGCACGCCTTCGATGGATATTTTTTGTTTGAAACAAAGCTTTTTTTATTGTGCGTGCTTGATTTTTAGCAAATCCAGCAGGATTTGTAATAAATCAAAGATCAATATTAATAGATATGTTAAGCAATAAATTGGATGTAATTGTTAAGCTTTAAATGATAAGAGTTGGGATGATTTTTTTTAAACTTTAAGGTTTCTTTAGGAATAAGCAATTTCAGGTACCTTCGCGCATCAACATCGAGACAACTCTAAATAATAAATACAACTAACCCATCCTGCAGTAATGCCGACAAAACTAACCAACACGAATCAACCAATTGTCCCAAAATGTGTTGTGCTATCCCTAAATCGTTTGGTGTTTATTATTTTTTTCAGTCGCCAGACACACAAGCATGGCAAAACGACTATCTCCAGGGTACAGGATGTGAGATGTACACTGAAACCCTTTCACCCTCTTTTACTGGCATGACTTTTCCGCAAGCGAGCGAGTAAGACCCCTTTACTAACACCCACATGTATACTATAGACACTGTGAAAACAAAACTCATACATTAACACATAAACACACACGTATATACGAAGTTTGCCTATATCAATAATATACTTATATTTAATCAAAACCCTATTAAAATAACCGTATTTTTTGTGAACTTACGCCCGTTTTGCTATACAACGATTTTCTTAGACCTCTTAGACTTACACCGCAAAACTAGAATATAAAAAAACATATATAGAGAATTTGGCTTTTACTTAAAAACATTAAATATTCAATAACATATAATATTTAATAAAAGTAACGTAGAATAAATTAAACCGCAGCAGGAAAAAAAAACAAAGAAATGCTAGTTTTTACTTACACCAAATATAATTCTTCACCAGTACTTGTTTCCCCGCCCGCACTGCCTAATCCACTTAGGTTGTCATCTCTTGTCTTAATTCGCGTTTGACAATATTAACAATGTAATGAAAAAGAGCCAAGCTAAAAATATTTCCACCATCTCCATTTTAAAAAAAATACAATAGTTTCATAGTGTTGTGTTCCTCTAAAAATGAGTATGTGCGTGTTGTTTGTGACTATTATATGTACGACATTGAATGTTTTTTCTAATTTCTTTATAAGTAAAGGTAATTGTAACTTAAGATGTCCAATTAGCGATGATAAGTCGAGGTGTAATTAATGGTGTTTTCTGGTGACTATGATGGAATTATATTTTTTTGGTCTTTTATAATGTGAAATTTTACACCACGGATTTTCACGTGAAACTAGCTTTTGTCCATTAACTAATATATCGATCATGGCCAACAGAAACCCAACTATATTAATTTAGGGCATACCAGTGTTATTGACTGTATCCATATATCTTCGTATAAAATTAGCATTGTTTAGTATATATTCGAAAAATTCTAACTATAATCTTAGAATGTAATATACATAATGATATATATATATAGATATAAAATTTTAGTTATTTATATTTTGTTTAAAATAGCTAAAGTCGCAGATACTGAAACATGTATTGATGCTTTTTTGTTTTTTTATTGAAAATTGATTTTAAGTTAGGTATTTGTTATTTAAAGCGTGTCGGGTCGCCAAAATTTCTCCCAAATTATATCAACTAATAATAATTCAGGAATTGGTAAAGAAATACAGACTAGTATTAAATTTCAATAATATTTTCTGAAATTGGAAAAAGGGTGCATGCAGTTTGAATAAAAAATCACAACTATTATTGGAAATAAAACTTGGTTTTTACGACGCCAAACGAAGACTAATTGATATATCGACATAAGCTTTGTGCCAACATGTACATGAAAGTTCGCTTTCAGTCCCCGAACAAATTTCTATGGTAGGGATATTTGCCGCCAAAAATTCGTCCGCGTCAAAATGATGATATAACTTTTTTTCATCCCGCATCATACACAGCTTGTTATCGCTTGTACTAAACGTACAATGAAGGTGTCAGTTTATCCTTTGAACATTTATGTTTTCATTTTTCCTTTCGTCGACCAAATCGTCTTCAAATCTATCAAGTCTTCTATTAAAATAAAATAAACAAATGGCATGAAATGGCGATGAAAAGCTTTTCCTCAAATTTTATGCAGAGGTTTCATGATATTTTCGGGTTTTAATGGATGTAATTGTTGAATTACGATCGGATTATTAGGCATCCTTTGGCAACATTACATCTTTTGTATGGATCACCGTGTAAATGCAGTCAAAATACACGACAATTTTTATGATACAAATTTGTTCATGTCTGTACCTGGATTCGAACTGTCTGCCTCTGGGTTGACAGGCAATAACTTAGATCACTGCTACCCGGCTACCGATGGCCATTCCGTTTATCAAGCTGTAACTTGTAAAATACTTTCCATATACAAATATATTGTCCACCACGTATTCTCAACAAGATCAAGGTAAAAATTAGAAAACAAATAGATTCTGTAATTGTTATGAACGGTAACCTCCACTTTAACCAAAGTGTTTTTTTAAATAATAATAAAATATAATAATTATTTTGATTTTATATATTTATATTTTATGAAAAAAAAACAAATTTCCGTCTTAGGTTGGCTATGAAATTAACCAGATCGGAATTCGATATAATTTTTGTGGCATAAAATGGCTATGAAAATAAATGAGTGCTAAAAAGGTTTTTTTTTATTATCTGCATAAATTAGTGCAGAATCCAGCTGTTGCATAAATAAAAATGGACACAGAAAATATTTATATTTTATATTTAATTATACGTCTCGGATCGACCAGGACTAAATCCTGTCATCGCAAACTGGTTTATTCTCTGAACAAAACTAAATACATCGAAGCATAAAGGGTTTTCTGGGTCTATATCCTTATTTAACCAAATACTTGCTGCGTTTGGTGGTTGAAATTAGAATGAATATTTTATTAATCCAACCAATTTTAATGACATTCAGTGCGATCATAATAGAAAATGTTGTAATTTAGGTAGTTTTAGATAGCTTTAAGATAAAAAAAACCTAAAATTTCAAAAAAAATTAAATCGATTGATCATTGCATTTAAAATTACTAGCATAATTTCCAAATCAATCATGTTCGCACTGAATATATAATAAGAAGATAACTGCGTTAAAATTATAATATTCATTCCAAAGTTGAGACTTATTTTTCTTAAAATTTAGAAGTTTTTAGTGCCTATTTAAGATATAAAAGTGCGTTAATAATATATTATTAAATAATTAGTTTAAGTCCAACTAAAAGTCTTTTTTTAAATTTTAATTAATTATATTTAAGAATATAATATTAGGGACAATATGTTTGTTTCGATAACTCTGTCGCGAGTGAATTTCTTGTTCGTCTATTTAGCTACTTGTTCGTCGAGGATATAATTATATTATTCCTTCATTCTTCACAGTTTTCTAAATATCTATTATACAATTTTAAATGTAAAAATATGTGTGAGACGTAACTTATAGGTAGTATAACTACTCAGCATGGAATGTAAGATGTATACCTAATTGAGCAGTATATATATTGTTTTCAAACTAAAAATTGAAATTGAAAAACAAATACGAGTTCGAATCAATATTTACTACTCAATTACTCATCACGCATTTTGATCATATTAAATAAGCATGATCGCTTTTAAACATAGCAATAGAACAGTATATTATGTTTATGTAATATTTCTAATTGTAAATTAATAATATATAGTTACTGTACATGTAGTTGCATTTATTAAAACCCGCTTTATCCCGTAGAGACAATATACTGTCGAACCCCAGAACAAATACACAACCAAAAATGTCCAATCCGTAAAATCCTTCAACTGATGCTATGCTCAATTTGCATTTAAATAATAATAATCAAGATAATTAAATATATACAAAAAAAGTCTTACATAAAACCAAAATGTTTTGAGGAGATGATTCCCATTTCTAATCGTTTGTCTTTCGAATTTAAAATATAGACTGTGTTTCACGAAACTGAAACTGTTGCTGCTTGCCATTGAGATTAAGGCCACCGAGGACGGTTCGGACAGCAAAATCTCGATTAATCCACGCGGTGCTAAGATCCAGGCCAACACGCAGGGCTTCTTTATTGCGCAAAGTGCGGACGAAGTAAAACGGTAAATATTTGAATATACATACATATCTACAATTTATAAAGTAATTGTTTTATATTTAACTTCGGGAAAGTTCTCATCAAGCGACCCAAAACACGCCTATTTTATTTTTTTTCTCTGGGACAGATGCATTTTAACGATTCTAACTTTTTTGTATTCTACTTAAGTGTACATATAGAAATCGTCTGAAACAAAAAATCCTTTTATTAAAATTATATGAAATTCGTTAGAGCTTGAAACAATAAAATCGATACAAAAATAAAAAAATTGACAAATAGGCTAGGCGGTCATTTGAATTTTAAGTACCGTTTTTCACGTTCTTTTTCGTTTTTTAATGTTCTGTAAAAAATCGAAAAAATATTAAATAATATACGCATTTAGGCTCACGCTCCAATAAATGTAATATTATTTTAAATAAAAAAAATCAATACGATCCGTCCAGTAGATTTGGAGAAATCCTAATTTCAAACATAACAGGTCGGCTGAAAAGTTCGTATCGTTTTTAATGAAAAACACATTTTTTGTCAAAATTTATTTTTATTATTCAACATAGTTTCCTTCCATGGCGATACAGCGATTATAGCGTCCTTCCAA
>JANSTU010020352.1:0-13586 GCA_027564075.1 Bolitophila hybrida
TAATTACTCATAATTAGATGTTTGGATAGTTGTCCCTGGTCGGATATAGTATATCTAATACATTTGCATTGTATTCTATTTTTTTTTTTTTTATTTTCCATTGTACGTTTTTGTTTAATTTATTTACACCACTATGTATTCCATTAAACATTGTCGTTGACGTCAATATAAAAAAAAAATAATTTTAATTAAAAACGGCATACCCATATATAATAATAATAATAATATATAATTTAAAAAAAATAAATGTGACCTGGACTGAACAAAGGGTTTTTGAGATATTGTACAAAATGTAGCCAGGCAGCAGACTCGAGTATGAGCACCAACGTACCCAAAAATACATTGAAAGCGAATATAACGAAGATTTCTGATTTCTTTCGACCCCCAAGAGAAAAAGTGGTGGAAAAAGCGATTGTTTGTTTTTCATAGTATTGTTTCTCTGTGTAACTATTTCTGATTTGGTTTATTGTATTTGTACAGAATCAAAATCAGAAGCAAAACCGATGAATAAAGCTGCCGGCCGAAAAAATATTGATTCCAATTCATTGCCCAGTCATTGACCACTCCATTTGGTATACTTTTCTCTACTAAAATCTGATCATCGAGTTTTGGCACACCAGGTCTCTTTCTTTATTCCAGGTCAAAAATGGTAAAAGTCATTAGGCATTCATAAAGTTCGTGGAACTTACCGATTTCGTGGTAAACATTTTGCAAATTTTGGAACTTACATAGAATGCGTTTGATCGCACTGTGGCCGAGAGAACTAGATAAGTTTTGATTATTGAATTGAGTTTATCATGCGTAAAGGATGATATTTTCACATTCGTTCGAAAATACACTGTGTTTGGACTAAATTATTGTTGAAATGCCTCGAAATGTCAGCAGAAGTGGTGGTGCGTTGCTGTATCGACTGAAGAAGATTGTGACAACTAGTAGCACGTCATCAGGAGTTACTCAATTGCTACTATAGTAAAATATGCAGTGTTGTGGAAACGTATCGTTTCAATCGAGCAAGAAGGAAGGACGATTTTCTCTATGGTCCTGGGATAGATGTGTGTTAAAGAATTTTAGTATTTTATTCCGCATTTTCTACTGTGCAAATTTTATTACGAAAAAATCAATTTAACAATAACTCGTTACCTCGAAAAAAATTCTTAAAATTTTCACGGCAACTTGTTTCGAGACGCCAATCACTTGATTATTATTTTTTTCCATAACAGAATATTCTTGAAATGTAACACTATTATAAAAGTTTTAATAAATTATCGCTATCAAAAAATTAAAAATATAAATTTTTCACTGAAAATACCAAACCCCGCCCAGAATTGTAGGCCGTCCGAAAGTTGGCCAATTTGGCGGCCGCTGGTCGCTGCTATAGCCTTAGACTGCCAAAGAGTTTAAAAAATGGCCGGCTTGAATAGGCGCCATGTATAAATTGACAGGAAATTTTAGAAAAAAATAATTAAAAATAATAGCTAAAAACCAACAAAGCCTCTAAATCCAAGATGGCGCCCAATGATTGGTTGTGATTTCTAAAATGTCGTTACTTTTAACATCTCTGAGAATTTGGGTGATAAAACCGCTAATAATAAAATATACATATACTTAGTATATAGCGCAACAATTTTTTAATGAACATATATAAAATATTCGTTTTCTTGTCTATATATTTAATTTAATAATAATTTTTATCTTATTGGATATACAATTAAGATATAAATAATTTCGACTGAACTTTGGAGTTGAACCCGTTGTTATTTTGACATCGTAACACAAAAATATTTGGGGGGAAATAACACACTTTAAGGTTGAGGGGGTGTCAAAATTTGGCGAATGCACTCTTTAGGAATTACGAGATTCGGCACCAACCAACTCCATCGCCATTTAGCCATGAACATTGAGGGGGAATCAAACGTTTATTGAGAGGCTCAAAGTTTATCCAAAATTTTAGAAAAAATAAATTATAGCCGTTAGCTGCCGGTCAAATTTGAAGGGCCGGGTGAACCGATAATCTTTCGTCGGGTGACAGTTTGACACCGCCCCTAATATAAATTGCGTTACAACTTTTGAAATTTGGAGTAGGTTCTCAATATTCAATGTCCTTTTTATATTTGTGAGCACATATTATGAACTCTAAAAAATGTAAAATTGAGATCCTTGGAAAAGATATATACAAGGTGCTAACTTCTTTAAAAAAAAATTGTTTTTTTTTTTTTTTTTGTCACTTAAATATTGTTGTACATTGGCCCTGTCATACAAGGGATTACAGGATCCAATGACATCATTTTTTTTCAAATATGATATCATTTGATTTAAATGGCTCTTATAAACTAAATTTTAAATAAAAAAAAACATATTTTTTTCATTGTTTGTATCTCTTTATTTTTTTATTGTAAATCAATTTTGTATAAATAAATTGTATGAACTAATAATTATATAAAAAAAATACATAAGAATCATCGTACGAAAAATACCGTATGTGTAAGTAAGGTAAACATAAAAAACATACAATTATATATAACTATGTCCTAGCTCAGCTTAAGAAAACATATTATCCCAGATATTTTACAAATTTAATAAATTAGTACCTGTGTTGGACTATTTCTCTCCGAATTTAACAGTTTTTTTTTTCTCTTTATACGTCTCTTTGGTTTGACGTGTAAACCTTTGGCCGCAAAATGCAGGTGCGATACACAGGGGATTTGTCCGACCGCCGCTTGGTTTGCCGAAAAGAGGCGACGCTCTCTTCACTTATTTTTAAAACTAGAAACAAGTTTTGCCACGGATAAAGACGAATTCGCCATCGCCGCACCGGGAAGCTCGCATGACTATAGATCTTGCGAGGTACAAACGGAAACCCCCCTCAAACCTGGCGTTTTGCAACCAAATCAGCGTAGAAACGCTCTCTTGGATTTTGACTGTCGACCGGGACAGATCGAGATAATTTTGGCCTCCGACCCATATCGTGGAATGTATATATATATATGTATATATATGTATATATATATAGAGAGTTTTATATAAAGATTTTTTTTACCACGTGGCGTTGAAAATAGTCGTTCAGTTGTGTTAAGTTGAAGTGCATATCGTAGAAAATATCGTGGCCAAAAGCCAATATGAAACGTTATCGGTTGATCAACATCCATTATGTATGTCGAAAAAATATTGCAAACGCGCAAAAACGAGCACATTTTCCCGTTTCCAAAAAGACGGTAATTTGATGATGTTATTTTCAGAACTTAGTCCAGATAAATTGTAAAGGAAACAGATTTCGTACCCTTTAAACGCACAAAATAATCTCACATTTTGCTTCTATACAACTTATGGTCGAGCATGTTCGTGCTTCGTATCAAAAGCATTAGCGAGAGTTCACTTTGAATATCTCGATCAAATGCATCTCTAAGACTTCTTGCGAAGCAACCATAACAATAATAGTAATCCGAAATTTTAAACTTGCACTTACAAGTGCTTTCTAAGCATAATCAAATGATAAAATTTAAAACCTGCGCATTTACAAGTATCAAGCCATATTGAGGTAGAAACCTCAAAGATATTCGATAATTGAACCTACTGGCCAGAGAATTCGAAGAAGCCTATATAAAATAATCCATATGTATCATATACAAAAAAGAGCCTCATCGCTATTAATGGTAAATTGGCAAAACAAAAGTCTAAAAAACGACCCTTTTTATTTTATTGCCCAAATACGTAGAAAAATTATGTTAAAAGAAATTACATTTAAAGTCAAAGTGAAAAAAACCATCCTAAAATTCCTCTTTAAAATTAAAAAACACATTTAAACAAACAAAATCAAATAGATGTGCTCAACTAAGCCTGTTTACGATTAAATTAGTTCATTAAACACATGCATGTGCAAAAAAGGCATTGTAAAACGTTTAACGCCTTTCATCATCACACACACAGACACAGACACCACACACCCATAGTAAAAAAAAAATAGAGCATATATTTAAATATATATATGTACATAAAAACAGAAGATATAAATGTTGGATAACATAATCTTTCACAAATTAGACCGTTTAACCATTTGTCTATTTGTCTATTTAGAAAACTGTGCTGAAAAAAAAAACTATGCGCACTATATAGGTATGTATATCAAGATTATGTACACAGGAATAATAATAAATAGTTAGTATACATATATCACTCTAAATGTGATGTAAACAAAACCTTTATTATACACGTGTATATGTGATTTTATTATTATAAATTAACATACAAAATTTAATAGATCATTAATCATTTGTCAATCGGATAGTCAGACTGAATAGAGTATTTGTACTAAACTCTGCTAAACGACCTGCAGTTTTTTATGCTCCTCAGAGCCTCCGTTTTTGGCGTGCGTGTGTGTGTGTGTGTCTCGAAGGCGAGTAATATATAGATCGTGATGTTGTAATACTAGTTATATACAATTTATACTTATGCTATACAGCTTAAACATAATATTACCATAATGCCATAGAGACGAAAACGTGTTGCGTGGGAATCCGATGTGGCACCCTGTTGTGTGTACTCGCTCATAATTACTATCGATCAATATTTTGTTTATGCCCCGGTCAGGTTTCACCATTGAAAGCGCAATTATGATTTCGGTTACCGATAACCCGAGTGTGCGTTTGTTGATTTAAGACTAATTGTGGTGGGTACTTGCTGAACCGCATCGCTCTAAATTCTAGCAATTAACGCGCAGTACATTTTGAGCATGAGCTTGATCAGCGACGTGCAGCACCGAAAAAAACGAGTTCACATTCGCAATCTCGCATCTCGTGCGCCAAAAAACTAATAAATCAAAAAATCGATTAGAATGTAGTACTACAATGGAATTTATTATTATCCATAACCGTTTATCATATTCGCGCCCAAGCTCACAAGAAAACAATATATATTTTATATGCATATGTATGCAAGACCGCATTATTTTATCATTACAAATTACAACTCGATAAACATGCAATTCGCTGCAGCCATTAGACCATGTCTAATTGTCTGCGAGTCAACGCGAGAGATTAGACGCGATCCGGCGTGGTGGGAACCCATTGCGGACGCGTCTAGTACATTGGTAACACCTCAATTACTCATTCGGTAACCTTATTGGTCATAACATAAATTCATTTGAATATGAATAATATAATATTATAATAAATTTGTGATGAGGCATAGAATATTTTGTGCGATAAATTTTATTAATTTCATTGTTTATATGTGCAGTTGTCTACGTATTGGAAGGCCTATAAGACGGGCTTTTGTATATAATATATACGAGGAGAAGATGCTTCGAGGCGATATTTTTTTTGTGGAAACTCGATTTTCTATTTTCTACAAGTACGTCTGCTGTCTGTGTATCTGAGTATGTGTGCATGGCACGCGGATTGTGAGAATGTAATCGAGCTAACGCATTTATAATAACGCGCGTGCGCACCGATCGGTAAATAGAATGTGTCAATGTCCCGGTTGTTGCGTGCTGACCTTTGATCCGGGCCTCGTGTTTCGCGTGCCTATTCGGATGAGTCGTACGAAATACAGTTGGAAATTGTGTGCTCTTTCCGGAATGCAGCGTATAGATCTCTTCCTCTGGTTTTGCTCCGATTCACGAGTGTGTAACCATTTATTATATGGCTGCCCATAAAATGGAATATATACAGTAGAAGGTATCCCGCTTGTTCTGGTGCCCATCGCTCGGTGCTCGTTCGCTAATGCGACAGAAATCCTCGTGACCTATTCAAATGTCAGCGATTGAGCATCGCGCTAAATCAAACTAAGACATACGAATGCTTGAGCGTTTCTCGTACGTACAAACAGATTTATACTGCATATATGCAATGCGGGTAAACAACGAGCGATATGCACGCGCATTTCAATGTGTTTGCGCATATATATATGCATTTGTATATATTCGCATCTCTAATTGCGTCTGTGTGATGTCATCATAGGAAAATTATTCTGTTGGAGCGTGCACTTAGCGGCCACTAATGTAGACAACCATTATGTCGGGTTGTTTGGAGATGGTAATTTTAAAATATGCGCAAGTCGTTTTAAGTCGTGCGTACCATGCGAGTATTTGCAAACAATTGCAATGGCGCGCTGCTGCACACATCGCAGGGATTCTCGCGGTGCGTCGCGTCGTCGCCGTCGTCGTCGATGTGAATTTTGCGTTGAACATAAATAATGTTCTAATTAAATACGGAAATATGTATGTGTATGCAGAATGAATATGTAAATAGGTTTTTATTTGCATATTGTATATAATTATAAGCCAAATTAAATTTGTCGTTAAATAAAATGAAGCAAAATTATAAATTGAATAAAACATATCCTTGAACGTCTTGCTATGTTTATACTAAATGTCAAATATAGCAACTTGGCAAAAATTCTTATTCGAATAAAAAATCGGTGGTAATTTTTCAAGAAAATCTCTGTTTAGTTTTCTAGAGAGTCGGTGATTCTTTTTCTAGTAAATCGGTGATATTTTATCTATAAAATCGGTGATCTTTTTTCTACTAGAAAATCGGTGATATTTTTTCTACTAGAATCGGTGATTTTTTTTCTACTAGAAAATCGGTGTTCTTTTTTCTACTAGAAAATCGGTGATCATTTTTCTACTAGAATATCGGTGATTTTTTTCTACTAGAAAATCGGTGATCTTTTTTCTACTAGAAAATAGGTTATCTTGCTCTAGAAAATCGGTGATTTTTTTCTACTAGAAAAATTGTGATGTTTTTTCTACTAGAAATTTGGTGATCTTTATTCTATTAGAAAATCGGTGATCTTTTTTCTACTAGAAAATCGGTGATTTTTATTCTACTAGAAAATCGGTGATCTTTTTTCTACTAGAATCGGTAATTTTTTTTCTACTAGAAAATCGGTGTTCTTTTTTCTACTAGAAAATCGGTGATCATTTTTCTACTAGAAAATCGGTGATTTTTTTCTACTAGAAAATCGGTGATTTTTTTCTACTAGAAAAATGGTGATCTTTTTTCTACTAGAAATTTGGTGAACTTTAATCTATTAGAAAATCGGTGATCTTTTTACTACTAGAAAATCGGAGATCTTTTTTCTACTAGAAAATCTGTGATTTTTTTCTACTAGAAAATCGGTGATCTTTTTTCAACTAGAAAATCGGTGATCTTTTTTCTACTAGAATCGGTGATTTTTTTTCTACTAGAAAATCGGTGTTCTTTTTTCTACTAGAAAATCGGTGATTTTTTTCTACTAGAAAAATGGTGATCTTTTTTTTACTAGAAATTTGGTGATCTTTATTCTATTAGAAAATTGGTGATCTTTTTCTACTAGAAAATCGGTGATCCTGCTCTAGAAATTCGGTGATCATTTTTCTACTAGAAAATCGGTGATCATTTTTCTACTAGAAAATCGGTGATTTTTTTCTACTAGATAATCGGTGATTTTTTTCTACTAGAAAATCGGTGATATTTTATCTACTAGAAATTTGGTGATCTTTAATCTATTAGAAAATCGGTGATCTTTTTTCTACTAGAAAATCGGTGATTTTTTTCTACTAGAAAAATGGTGATCTTTTTTCTACTAGAAATTTGGTGATCTTTAATCTATTAGAAAATCGGTGATTTTTTTCTACTAGAAAAATGGTGATCTTTTTTCTACTAGAAAATCGGTGATTTTTTATCTACTAGAAAATCGGTGATATTTTTTTTACTAGAAAATCGGTGATCTTTTTTCTACTAGAAAATCGGTGATCTTTATTCTACTAGAATCGGTGAATTTTTTTCCAATAAAAAATCGGTGTTCTTTTGTCTACTAGAAAATAGGTGATCTTGCTCTAGAAAATCCAATACTCTTATTAGAAGGAAACATCTATGGTTTTTCATGAATATTATAGATTTTTTTTCTAAAAATTAGGTGATTTTTTTTCTGGAAAATGTATGTATAATAATTTGTTTTATATAATCGTTATTATTAATCTAAGTGATTTTTTTAAAATGTGATTATTCTTGAGATTCATTTATTATTTTTTAGAATAACACTAATTAAAGTTTCACAACATTAATTTGAAACTTTTTCGACGTTACTTTCGCGTCTACTTAATAGGAAGATGTTACCTTCGCAAACAAATATAACTGAAAAAAAGAAAAATACATTGGGTGTTATTACAACCTAATTTACAAGGTAAAATACAAAAAGTAAACCAGCTAAATTTCAGAATAGGTTTTAAAACTCACATTTAATCACTTATACTTTTAATAATATTTTATTATTTGCTCATTATAAGCAGATGATTTAGAAACAATATAATATAGATATGACATTTTTTTGTTTATATCTTACACTGTAAATCTGTAATATAAACACATAACGCATATGAATCTTATTTAATTGAAAGCTTGCGTGCATACGGACATCATAATTAACTGAAGCAATGTTCGCACATTTCACCTTGTTTTATTTCCGCGCACACAAACACACAATTATAATAAGAGCAAAAATCAAAATATTATATTCGTCTGCAGAATAATGCGACGCAACCGCAAACAAAAACCGTCTACATTCTATAAATTACTCACGCGCACGTTTTGAATGCGCGAAGACGTGAAATATTTTTAATAACAATAATTTATATTGCCAAGATTCTGTATGTGGAGCGACCAAGAAAAACATATCTTCTTAATACGCACATGTACAAGAACTAAATTTATGAATGCGCCTTGCGTCTTTGCGTTGACGCGATATATAGAATATAGGCTGCGGTCGCGGATTCGGTGTATTATCAAAGACGTACACACACTCTTAAGCATATCATGTTTTGTATATAGAGTTTTTTCATCTCGAAAATCTTGTTTGCAATGCGAATTTTGCGTTTTGTACATTTATTACCGGCAACCACAAAATGTACTATAATATATAATATTTTATATACGTGAACTACGTGATTTGAAATTGATAGCATCTACGAACGCGTGCGAGATCGTAAAAAAAAAACTCAACGACAAAACGCAGAACACAAATATGAGCGTATACGGTTGCGCGCGTGCACACGCACTCACATG
This sequence comes from Bolitophila hybrida, assembly GCA_027564075.1. Taxonomy (NCBI): domain Eukaryota; kingdom Metazoa; phylum Arthropoda; class Insecta; order Diptera; family Mycetophilidae; genus Bolitophila; species Bolitophila hybrida. Next base: position 9,042 of record JANSTU010020352.1, read on the forward strand.
AATTATATTTTATAGAGAATAACCAATATTAAATTGTAGCAATTAAGATTCTGTATAATTCTGCGTAATTAATTCGCAGTGTGTGCAAAACGAATACAAGAGAAAAACGCATGTTATTGTCCGTTTGTGCTCGTGCACGCAGAATACAGCAAAAACGTTAAATTATAAATTCAAAACTCTTTTGGATCGGAGCTCGCACGCGTATGCTTGTCCGCCGCCGATGTCTATAAGATGATAATATGAATAATATGTATCATATCAGGGCTTACGAGGGATCCTATTAAACATTCCGAGCGCACACCACGATGTGGCATTAAATATGCGTGCGCAGAATTGATTTGGAGACGCACGTGCGTGAGCTTATAGTTTTATCTGTATAATATATTATTTTTTTTTTTTTTGTATATCATATAGTTCAAAGATTTGTAATTCACTTCTTAAAATGGTTTTATGTTAGGTCTTACAGTCGGATTTATGTTTATTGATTATATCAAAATTAATGTAGCAGCATTTATTTATTATAATGTAGTGCATTAAATATAGAAAACAATCTATAGGTAAATACATATATATTTTAATCTATAAAATTGATTGACATTAAAAAACCATCCTTTTTTTGAGACAATTTAAAATGTATTTATATAATGAAATAGAATAGAATATTTCCAAATATATGTTATTCATTACTAACTTGACTTTTTGACATTATAATGTTTCGTGCTTTGATGACTTTTGTTTAATGTTATAATTCATCTTATTCCAAACAACGCATAGAAACACTCAATGATATTGAGCCTAAAGTGAAATCGACAACTGAAAGCAAAACATTTTCCCATCGTCATTTTGTAGTATAATGTTTTTTTAGGCAATCCTTTTAAAGGGCTTATACTTTTGTATAAACATTTTGAATAAAATAAAGAATGTGATTAAATTTCAATCCCAAAAATAGATGATATGGTCAAAGATTGTGGAACGTCCTTTTTTGAGCTAAATAATAGTATCCTTTGGAGAATACTTGCCTCATTATATTATTTCCATTTCTCAACTGATAAGGAATAGGAAATGGCCATGGATTGTAATAAACTTTATTTATCACTTAACTCCAAAAAAAAATAGGATGCTTAATTTTTTTAAGGGGAAACCCCCACTTGGGTAAATGTTTTTTTTGATGGAGACATATTTAAAAAAACGCATCATTAACTTGTATCCCGTATTTCTTAAAAAGAAGTGAGGGACGGTTCAAGTTTTATGGAAAACTTAAGTTTGACAAAAACAAATTTAATCTCCTATATTATTATATAATATAAATAAATATCATACAATTTTTTGAAAAAACTACGCAATTATCAGGTAGAATAAATCATTTTGGTTAGTTGTATTTTTCGTTACACCCATAATATCCGTTTTTGCTTTTGTGAGATGTTCTATAAGTAGACGTGAATATGAGATAAACAAAAGACATTCAAGCGAGGAACCAGAAAGTGATTTTTTTATATAACTTTGGGTGTATTATAGGATTGCTTTTTTAATAACAAATGTATTTTCAGAGATTGTATATTAGTACTTATATCATTTTTCAATGTTTTTTAAATACTTTTATTTTATTTAATATAATATAAATTAAATTAACAAAATTAAATAAATATATAAAAATGTATTTTTATAAATAATAATTCTGCTCTTATTCATATAGTATCACTTAAATTGCATGACCGCAAAATATCAAAACTACATAATCCAATCACTCGCTAGAAGAAATCTACACTTATTTATTGCTTGTACTACATATATAAGCAAAAAATCTCTCTATCTGCAATATCAGATAGATTGCCAGGAATTTTAATTCAATAACTATATATTATATTGTTTTCGTATAGACCTTTTTTTGCAAATATATGTGCATTCAAGCGCATTTCATATGCCCAAGTCGCCAGAGACAGTGACTGACACGCGCGTGCGTGATGTGATAATTATCCACGTGCACTTTACACATTGCACGATTATGAATCAAAACACATTTACTTTTAAATGGCATAATTATAAATATAAATCTTCACCTTCCCTTTGTAAGCGCGTATAGAGTAGATTGTGCGATGAGGAGACTAATTATTATTTACGCACAGCTGCGCGCAGACGCTTACCGATTTGATGGCTCGCACTTTCTTGATGGACGCATTTGTGCTTCACTGAACACACATACACATTCAAACAGTAGCTTGATCTCTTCACCATTGCTCGCGTCACGTGTAATTAAAATGGCCTCTAGAACGCGTACATATATACATACAAATAAATGTACGTATACCGCCGTATTTGCGATCGGCATGATCCAAGGAACACTGAAAATGCAACATGATATTGCTATTCCGCAATTTATGCACTTCGTAGCAATTGATTTCCATCGCGAGTAGCTACATATAACAACTGCAGAACTCGCAACGCATGCGCGTCTCTATAGGCGCATAGCCGGCCGATCGATAGATCGTTCGCACAGCGAAAGTTCACGTCTAACAAAAAACCTGTTAAGTTGTAAAAATAAAGTAAATTACCGCGTGTGCGCATCGCACGCTATTGTTCTGTGTGCAGCCCCGCACGAACACACTTCAAGCTAAATAAATTCTAATTGCAATGTCCATTTTAAGACAAAACTTCTACACCGCGTGCGCCTGTGAGCAACTCTAATTTCTGCTCCACCTGGGAACTATCTTGATCGCTGTTCAATTGTTTCAATTTAAACTAAAGCAGTATACGTGTGTGCCGTGTGCAACATGCGGGCAAGAGATTGCGCGATTTTTCGCATATCTTCTTTATATGTATATATTTTGCTTGAGAAGATGTTACACATTCCGCGCTCGGAACGTCTGACATTTCGCCAAGTTGGCACGGGTATTTCAGAGTTAATGTTGAGTAAGTTATTCCTGTGCTGTATACATTGTAAGGTTTTTTACGGAAGCTGGCTGAATATTGTATTGTGAAACTTACGACTGCCTTAAATCAAGTTAAACATTGACATTTTCTACCCTCCTACTCGAATTTGTCTCTCCCTTAACCCGAAATTCTCCAAAATTCTTAACTCGTGCTCTTTAACTTCAAAATGTTTTAATATCACACGAATGTGGGTTTACGATATTTTTCGCTATTGCTATTGCAGTATTGAACGAAGACGTTTGAAGATATGGATATTATTCGCGAATTAAATGATTGCTGAAAGACTTGCTGAAACGACAATTTTAACGAAGTGTAATTCCACCAATATTTTCGACTGAAAAAGGAATCGTTTTGGTTGCAACCAATGCTTCGGGATCGCATTGATGGAGATCCACGTCGGTAAATGAAATGAAAATAATTTACGGAGCAAGAACTTCAATGCATTTATGTAGGTCACGAGAATGGCGAGCGGAACATACATTGTTGACGGTGTTGCGCATTTTTCAACAGACCGCTGGAGGTTACATTAGGATAAGCCACTAAACTTTATGTCGCATTTTGCCCAAAGTATGCACTGCTACTTTGGAGCACCGGCATCATCTACATGACGAACTGCCGTGTTTTCTCCGATTTACGTGATGCATTTATGTTCTCGTGACAATTGTCATGTTCTTACTTTTTGCTGATTAGCCCTGCTGACTGACAATTTGTGATTTTTTACAGACTTCGCAATTATTGACTGTGAAATATTTTATATTGCTAAAATCCTATTTGCCCGAAAAAATAAAGAAAATCATGTAACAGTGGATTCATTAAAATACTATTTTTATAACTGAAGACATATAATATTAGAATATTTTTTTAGTTTTTAATCTGTATGACAGTTATCAATATTTAATTGTACACATTGTTATGAGTAAACATTACCCCTTAAATGTTAGGATAAGTAATCAGTATTGATACTGTATAGCTATAAATACGGTCCACTATATAGCTTTAAATCGCTTTTCAATCAACTATAAACATATAATAACAGGGTTCCTTAATAGGTTCCTTTAAAAGAACAATAACAGCAAATTTAAAGCAAGTTTTACAGGAATTGGTTACTTGAAACTTTTATAGTCGATTTTCCTTTTCACAAAGAACATAGCTCAGATTTCTTTTTACAACTTTTATTGGGTCCCATTACTTCGTTCAGAGCAGGTAAATTGAACTAAACGTAACAAATATTAAATATTTATTCTTAGTACCGAAGCTATTTTATTGATATTTTGGCATAATCAACATCAGTGTAAAAACTAGGAGATCTCTGCCCATCTTATGAGCGTTTCCAATGGACATTAGTCCGTATCATGAATAAAATGTTTGCGGTGAACACCTCAGATTAAAAGCTAACAAAAAAAAATTGTGGATGCCATTTTTATTCGTTTTTCATTTGTTTGACCTAAATAGTTTTTGTCACTTTACTCTGCCATTTGACGTCCGATCGTTATGTATAATATATTGTATGTACAGGGTTTTTTTTTAGAGGTTACTTTAAAGGTTAGGTTTTCAAGACGGCACTACTTTTTTCGTAGATGGTCTTTTTGACAGCTTTCACTTGATTTATGCTCAGTT
>JANSTU010020363.1:0-13582 GCA_027564075.1 Bolitophila hybrida
TACTGATTTAAAGTGCTACATTCGAAAAACACTTCGGTCTGCCGGCTGGGATTGAACCGGCGACCTCCCATAAGCCAGGCCAACGCGTTTACCCACTCGGCTATGGATATGGTTATTCATAAGTATAACAGCATATAATTTAGCATATTTTCACTTTTTAACTTTAAACTGTTATCACAACTAATCCACCCCCTCCACACGACATCCAATAGGGTCTGAATATTTTAAACAGTCATGAAACCTTCTTCATTAGAATAAAAGATCGCACACAAATGAATTACAATAATTAATTTAAGTATGCAACTTGAATTTCTCATTTGACCGATGCAATCAATGAATCCGATTTATAAAGATTACTTTATTTATGTGTTTTAATCGGAGCTTGGGCTGTCTTGAATGCCTGAAAAGTCGGCAAGAGGAAGACGACGTCCCCGGAGTGGGGCGAACTCCGATCTAGATCTAGATGCATGGCGAAATCATACTTCTAGAACTATATATTATAATTCACAAGGAACATCAATCTAGTATATTATAAAACTTTCAAGCATTTAAATGAATTCAAAAATAAAACATCGCCTATAAAAACTCACTATAGAAATGACCGTCTGTTACTGCCATATTATACCAGTTCCACCAACGCACTACCCCATTCCAATTGGTGCCTCTGGACAAATTGTGATTAATGATCCAAGTAAATAATACAGACGGTCACGTGCGCCAAACATTAAGCTAAGCTGCGCGCGCAGTGCTTCTCTGAAAATTACATTCGTGCAGCTCGTCAATTGAATCTGGCTAGAAGCTGCTGTCGCTTCCTTTCCCTTTTTTCTTATATACATATATATACTTGTAATATACATGTATAGATGCTGAAAATAGTTGAAATGCTTCACACGTGCGACGGGCATTTTCTCACACACCCATGCTTTTCTTTCTCGTCACGAAGACGTCGATATACTCGTAGGTATACTACCGAACGTGATGTTTGATGGGTGCACGCGAGCACAGATGTCGCACCCGCTCAACGGGACGTGTGAATTAAAGCTCAAATATATTAGAAAGAACATTATTCGGGTCGTGTTGTCAATGCGGGAAAATATACTATAAATAGGGTGTGTGTAATGGTGTGCTGGACCCACAGTACATGTGTGAATATGTCTGATGTCTATTTGCACATCATAGTTATTCGTGTATGCGTTTTCATATAATCTTCGAGACGGTCTCGTGTCTATAATGCATTATTCAGACTGCATATCGAGGGTAAATATCGTACATATTAATCGAATTGCCTTGTCACCACCGCGCCAGCGCCGTTAACTGTACCTTCTGACGCAAACGGCTAATGTACAGCTCAGAAAACCATGTTTATTTACTAGTAAGTTTTATTTGCTGATTGATTCAATCTGCTTTACCTGTATTTGCACAAGAAACGACGAATAGTAGGACTGATAAAGAGAATAATGTATTATAGAAAATCCACTTTAGACTGTTTGGGTGAGTATATGGCAAGCTGTGGGTGTTTGTGTCGCATGCAGGTTTAATATTGATGTCAAAATGGATAATGTTGTCTGATGAAAATTCGCGGCCAATTTAATAGTAAACACGTAATGCATTTCTTTGAAGATACTATAATATTTAGCACTGCTAGAACGAAAATCTATAATACAGAATACACGCAGTCACGTTGTTTATATATTCTGAGTAATGCAAATATTTAATTCAGTTTCATATGCGCAGACATAATAAATGTCCTGTTCTCCTGGTGCTGCACGCCATGTGAAATCTTTTTTTGATCTTTGCCGCATCTATTATGAAGTCACAGGCGCGTAGTGCGCATCGTCACGATTTATGTGATCCACCTATGCGGTCATAAATATTTCACCGCACAAATGACAATGAGCTGTGCGAGCATAGCCAAAACACATACATGTGCATTTGTGCATATTATATATATATGTATATGTATAGTACAGGCTGGGCCTCTGCGGTAGGTTTGATATAATTCAGCTCGCAGACAATAGACAACGCGTTCACTGGCCAACAATTGTGCCGCACAAGTACTATCAGGACAAACAATGGTCGAAATGCACGAAAAGCGACATTGTGAGCTTTCATATCCACTTTACACACACACACATGCCCCATTCGTAATATATATACAAACACACACACACACACTGGCACAAACACCAAAGTTAACAATAACAAAAGTTATAATTGCATATAAGACAATTGGGCAGGTGAAATGAGCCCGAACTGATAAACGACCAAAAGTTCATGCGGATTAAAATGGAGCACAAAAGTTTGTGTGTTGAAAAGGACATGAATATATACAGAGCGAGAGCACACGCCACGACAAATGGACATACGGACAAAGGGACGTTCAGACGCACATCACAAGGATTTAGCGAAATAACCGTTCCATTCAAGTATAGTTGTTGTTGTTGTTGTTGATGTTTCCCAAAATTTTGTCGGTCGTTCCGGAGACAATCGAAGTGAGCATGCATGTTGTCCTCAGTTTGAGAAAGGATACGCAATTTTATGATGCTGAAAGTTTTGTTGCACCTGGAGTGAATCGGATGAATATTATGAACAGCACATTTAAGCTTAAAGTTTAGCACTCATTTTAGTTCAGTTCCAGAGTGGAAAAAACAATGTTATCTATACATTTGCTCAACAGCTATCCCTAAACGACTTCGGAAAACAACCATAGATTGATAATACATCATTGTCGTGTTCTCTGGTATCAAGTAGAGAAATCAAATTAAAAATATTATACAAAAGTAGGCAGTAAATATTCGCAACACATGATGATATTTTAAAACTTTTAAAAGAAGTTGAGTTTAGACGAATTTTGTGGGATGCTGAGGATGAAAAGTATAAACTACCCAAGGATAGTGTATGGCAGACAGTCGCAGACTCTATTACAGCGAGTTTTAATGACTGCAAAGGAAAATGGACGAATCTAAGCACCTCATTTAACCGCAATCTCGAAAAATACAGAAAGTATAAGTCATTCCAAGGAAGTGATGAAGTGGTATAACATGGAAGTACTGGAAGTAAGCCAATGAGGTTTTATGAGAGCAATTAAGTAAGCCAATACACCCACTTGACCACGTCCATGAAATTGGTAATTTTTTCCTGCCTTTTGTTTGATTTGTTCAATAAAAATTGTAATATTCTTTGTAATGTTCAGGAAAGTGTTGTCGACGATAATTACATTTTGTCCCATTTTGAATTTTCGTAGAAGCATTGCTATCTATGTCTTTACACAAGAAAGATGCGTCTACTCTATTTGGCAAATATATCGCTGCCGAATTAAAATTGTTAGCACCAGAACAAGCGGCACTTGCCAGATCTAAAATGAGACGTGCATTTAATAATATTTTGGACGAGGTGCAGCAATGGTAAGTGCATTTAATAAATTGCATAAATTTATAGTACATGAAATAATTAGTCTTCCTAATTTGATGCAATGGACTATATCTTTATCGCGGTCAGCTGCTTTATTCATGATTGTACCGATTACATTATTGTAAAATTGAATGTCTCTTTATATTATTTCTACTGAGTGCTTCTTATTTCGATTCCTCAGAAATTATGCAGCATGTAGAAGTCTAAGATAATTAACATGTTGTGTTGTGTAGAACTGTCAAATTAGTTTGAATAGTAACTTATTCATCTGAAAATTATGTCGACAAATACTTTAAGGTAATATTATTCGAGGCTGCATTGCCCGACGTGCACCACTTGTATCAAAAATCAACATTGCCAAACGATTGCAAGACAGCATTTGGAAAAATCGCTCTTATTTAGGAAATTTGGCTTAGGAGCGATGAATGCAAGTTCAACTTGCTAAGCTCGGTGCTAAGCTCGGATGAGAAGACGTATGTGTGCCGTCCACAAAATCAATCCCTGAACCCCAGGTACAAAATCAAGACTGTGAAGCATGGACGTGGCATCATTATGGTGTGGGGTGCATTTTCGTGGCTTTGCGTCGGTTTATTGTTGTCCTTGTACGAGTGGCCACCGCAGAGGTCAGATCTTGACACGATTGAAAATCTCTGTGCGTCAATGGAGAGCCGTAAGTTCCGTTCTTCGGTAGAACTCTTCGAAGCGTCACTGAAATTTGGAAGACCATCCCATCGGACGCCTGCAGGAAACTATATATTATAATCATCACATCACATTCTTGTTACCCGAGAAAATTCAATTTAATTCAAACTAATGATACTATAGTACCAGGAATTATAGTTGTTTTCAGAATATCCACCTCAGAAACTCCCTTAATCAATATTTCTGATGTTCCCGACCCGTATAACAACTTTAAAACAGCATTTCTGAAAAGTTCTACCCTATAGTAGCCTTAATTCAACATTTCAAAATGGTGTGACTTTATAAAAGCATTAGAGGATGCTGCTAAATGTGTGCTTCTCTATATAGTACCTATTGTACAACATTGAAAAATGGAGTGACTTTATAAAAGCATTAGTCAATGCTTCTTTATAATTGCTGTTCGATGTCCGTGATAGTAGCATGAGTACAACATTTAAAAATGATTCAACTTTATATAAGCATTAAGCGATGCCTCTATTGTATCCTTCCCTACTGAAGTTTAATATCTATATTTTGCAACCGACCTGAAAATGAGCAGTCAATTCGTGTTTGGTCAAAATTATGCTCTATACGAACGCATGAAAGATATTTTAGCTGCCACGGATCAATTAGTGACGAACTCACCTTTGAATACATATCAAGTACAGTAAATAGCTTCCACTTCATCCATACCTTCATGTTATTCGTCGTCAGATAATCATCTACCAGCTCAAATGAATATGTCCACGTCTGATGCTGAATTAGATCATCCCGCCCAATCGTTTATTTTCAGGTACGATGCTTTATTTGCCGATAACTCGTCAGATGAAGAGTTTTTGGATGAACTGGATACAGAAATGGTAGAAGACAATTATGTTATATTAGATGAGTTATCTTTTAATGTGTGACTCAATAAATCCGTAGGATGACACATAGATGGCCTTGCTATGTAATAATCCATATGATTTGTAGGAAGTACCAACCTTAAAAAGATATTTGTCAACATTTCATGACGTCATGAAGTCGATTAGTTTACCAGTTGCAGAGGTTCACGTGACGCTACTTTTGAGTTTTTCAAAAAAATGAATTCAAAGCAATTTCGTGTGTTGATTTATCATTGCTTTTTGATGGGTAAAAATACCATCACAGCCAAAGCATGGCTTGATAAGTGTTATCCGGACTCTGCCCCATCGAGACAAACAAAATATGATATCCGTCAATTGCTTCATAGCAATGAGGATATTTCCAACGTTCATTAAATCCGAGACTTATTCGTTTCCAGTCGTCTTTCTTGGGTATTTGTAGTAAAATCGGACTAAGAACTGCACTAATCGCTTCAAACGTTTCTCGTATAATATATAACACGAAAATTATACGATAAAGAAACCATTATGTCACCGGAAACGGGATATCTATAAAATATTGCATGAAATATTAAATAAATTTAAATTAAGTATAAATATTTACCTTAACCCACTCTTCGCCGGCATCTTTTTTTTTAAATTCTTGATGAAATTTGGATCTAGGGGTAAATAGGGGCCAAGAAAGCCAAATCCACAAGATTTTCGATCCGGCGCCGTACCGTTTAGCCCTGGTGGGAATCGTTAATATAAAAACAAAAATTGGATTCCTTTTTTTGAACGAAAATTCAAATCAAATTTATTTTTTAAATTATAGTAAATTATTATGTTTGTGTTGTGTGGTATTTCAAAAAACATTTTACACATAGTACAACATCGCACAGATATCATGACATTTTGCATACCACTTTTATTGGTCCAATAATATTCGCGGTCAGACACATAATTATATCCTGAGATGATCATAATTCCAATAAACACCTTCAGTTCGTCGACAGTAATATTTGGATTCGATTGTTCACACAAAACAGAGTATTCATTGCTTGCTTGAACAATCAACTGGAGAACTTCATCATAAAAAAACGCTCGTTAGCTGGCACCGCAAAATCCAAATAATTAGGACCAGGAAAAACTCATTTGGAAGACTTAATTTTATTTGTTTTCGTCCATTTAAATTGATCCTAGATGTGTGGGACCGAAGACGGCACATCAATTTCAGGTCCTCAATACGACCACTCGGCTTTCGGTACAATTGTTTCTGTTTTCAAATTGGTTGAATCAATGTTACCGATGTTATTTGTTACCGTGTTTTTATAATGTTTTGCCACAGGTAAAATGTGCCAAAACAACCATTAGATTTAAAGTTGAATTAAAGGAAAGATCCCCGCGTGTGTACGAGTGCCACAGAAGTACCGAAAGAGACCCGTTGAATGTGTGAATCCAGGACCTCGGCATTAGCAGAGAACCAGACAATCGCTTGAAAGGAGGAGCCTGTGGCTACCATCAGCTTTGGAAGCCGCTGCAACCCATCTGTGGAAGTGTTGCGAAAACTGAACTGGCGTCTGATCAACGTCCAGTGTTTTGTGTTAGTGTGTGCCCGCGTTACGTTAACTAGTTGGCCATTAGATGTAAGTAATTTTTTTTTGTATTTAGATTTCAGTGAAAAAACAAAATATAAAGTGTTTCCTTGGGTAACCGAGAATTGCTGGGAGGTGTTTCGTAAACAAAACTGGCGCAATAAATTTTATTAAATCCGCCCAACTCCGCAACACTGTTTGGTACCGTAAACTCGATAGTGAACATTTTTAACTCGGTTACACAGGTTCAGTATCTTCACTCGATTCATCCTCATTTTCCTCATGTCTCCTTATTCTTAGTTTGCAAAGCCCGTCCAATTGATTTAAATGTAGATCGTCTATCAATTCACCTTCACGTTCGTCTACATCATCACCTGCTGAATCGTACGCCACATCAGGTGGTTCAATGAAAATAGCTTCTGGTACCTCGACATCGTCTTCGTCATCTGACAAAATCGATTCAAGGTACTCGACGGCCTCATGTAACTTCATTTGAAGAACTAGAAAAGAAATACATATGGCGTTTCCGCCAACGATGCCGTATGGCATCACCAAAATGTATTGATGATTTTCATACACAAGATTTAAAAAAAAAAAATCACATTCACTATTCGAAAGCTTATATCAATCCTAACAATATACAAAAAAACGTTTTGGCAAATTCAAGTTGTAAATATAGGAAAAACAGTTTACAAACAGGTGTACACAATTATCGTTGCAGCTAGCGCTACCCGTGTCGCACTGCCAATTTCTTGGTATCTTACGACAGCCTTGACCTCAACCAACACAACGAACAATATACTATAAAAATGCCACCTAAACGATTAATAAAAGAGAGCGACTATGCAGCAATGAGACGGAAACGAGCTGCTAGGGACACATTGGGAAACCGAAGTTCTTGTGTCGTTGTTTCTGCAATTTGGACAGAACGTAATTTTATCGAAAATAACAAACGTGTCTACCAATCAAGCAAAAGACGCAGAATAATCTAAAATTCATTTATAATTCAATGCCACAGACACGGTAAAATCATTTCGATCGTTTTGTCCCATTATTAATGCAGTGTAAGGTATAGTTTCTCATTGGATCCTGTAATCCCTTGTGGGACATAGGGCGATGTCGCAGTTTCTGCTGATATGGATCTTTTATACTGGTAAATTTTGGCGTTGGCGAGAACTTTTATTTTGGATGATCGTGGGTCTCCTACATTTGGTATTACACTTAGCAGATAATGACTATTCGTTCTTTTGGTTCAATTATCAATGCTTCCATCCATTTTCCATCTAATCAGTTTGAAGTTTACCTTTCTTCTAAGAATTGCAACATCATCTGCAAATGCCTTTAGTTTTACAGATTTGATCTTAGTACTTATCCCTGCGGAACCCCAGGACTATTCACACAAATTTCATTTACTTGTCCTTCTGGTAAGGTAAGGTAAGACGATATCATAGCTATTGTTCTTTCATTAATTTACCTTTACCTAAGCTCGTCCAAGATTCTAAAAGAGAACTCTGACTAAACACAAACGTGGCCTGTGCATGGAATGGCAACTTCCTCCGTAAAGATCGTTATTGCTAGTCTGGGCGGGAAGCCTAATATTCCTTTCTTCGCAATCTTATAGCTGTTTTCCCAGATATCCCTATCAATGTCGCTGCGGAGTTTTCTGCCTGCATGAACGTTTAGCGGCTCTGATAGCTTCCCTCATTAATTTTCTACTGGTCTGACATACATCCCATTCTGGTTCCGGTGATTCAATATTAACATTGGGTTCTTTTTTAGGCATCGATTTGTCACACATAAGTGACATTTCTCGCTCTAGTTTTTGAATGAATCATTCTCCAGAATCAAATTTTTGGTGATGTTCTTCTCGAGGTGTATTTACATAATAGCGATTCTCTTTTGCTGTCTTCCCAATGTCGAATTCTACTTCTCATATTTTCTTAGAATACAGTCAGATCCAGTTTAGATATATCCACGTCTTTGAAAAGTATGTTGATTACCAACATTTCCAATGATAAGCCCATATTCGGTCATCCAATTTGTAACTACTTGGCCTCTGTTATCAGTGTAATCCATGTTTGGTTCAGTAACCAATATTGCGCTAGCTCCGATTTTGTTTCTCATGGCTACTACCATGTTCATGGCATTTCGGCTTCGGTCTGTGTTTATCTGCAATAACTTAATGCTACTTGTCATGAGATACGTTCATTGTCTCCTGCTTTTCCGATTTGTTGTTAGGGAAATTTATGTAGTCCGATGAGTGTCCCTCTTTATTGAAATGCAGACAGTGTGGTTCATTCTTGAAGCTTATCTATTTGTGTCCTTCTTGACTACACTTTAAGACTGGCCGTTACATTTATAATTACGTTACATTTATTAATTACCTCCAAACTAGGCAACAGTAGGCTCAGGGAAAATTAAGACTTCTAATCATCGAATCTTTAATAAAAGTGTGAACCCGTAATAGTCAATTAATATGGCCATATGTTCCATAAGGAATTAAAGGATCCTATGAGATACATCTAAAAGATAGCCAAAAACAAAACCAAAAGAGTAATTTATAGCTTTGGATATAAACCATAATTTGCTGAAACCTACATATATTTACAATTTTTATCAATATTTTATTACTTGTTATTTATTAATGTTTTTATAAATATACAGCTGTAGAGTTTGATTTACTAGAATTTAAACATTTAAATATCGACAAAGATTTTTAAACAAATAAAACTTTGTTATGTTAAAAGCAATTATTGATTAGTATATACAACCAACAAAACCATTGGGGTAAACCCATGTATTCCCACTTTTATATATTTTGAGGTTCTTTTTTCGATTTTTTGTATTTTTTCCTCAGTTTCCTCCGAAAATATGTAAAATGTCAATTGTCATGTCCACTTCTATTCATTTACACGTATTTCTTTAGTTTTAATGTAACTTGTGTTGAACCAAATAATTGCTGCAGAGACTTGTTGTATGTTTGATGGTTTATTGAAAAGTGATTATATAAAAACGTACATAATAATTTACATATGACAATATATAATTCAAAGATAAAATGATTAATAATAATATACTAACATATATAAATTCAACAGTTTGTTGCAATCCTTGTTAAAGACAATTTTATTGTTTATAAAAAATATATAGTCCGAAATCATACTCACCGTCGCTTCTTCTAATAGATTGTTTTTTTACTAGACATGTATCGCACATCTTGAGTGTAAACATGTCATATTAACACAGCCCTACACCGCACATGTCATATAAGCCAAATACTCACACATTCGCGCATGTAGACTTTTGCGCTGTCAAGAGGCGACTCTGTGTACCAGTGTAACTCAAACACTCTGCTATTCAAAGAAGATTGATTTAAAACATAATCAAGAAAGAGAGATAGAGAACAAGAGCGAAATAAAAAATGAACGACAAAATGCGACAGAACACAGAAACCAAATCGAAACATCGAAAGTAAAATGGCCGCAGAATTGTAAGAGGGTTGACGTCGTCGTGAGTCCGTGTAGTCCGTATACGCAAAGTTCTGTTCGTTTCGCAATCGCCATATACACAAAGGATTACGGTGTTTTGTGTTCCGTGCGCGACGCTCGATCGAGGCAGCGATTTTAACGCGGGTGCTGAATGAAAAAACAAAAAACTAATTCCGTGTTTAGTGATACGAGAGCGCCAAGAATCGGAGATACCTATAATTTTCGGACTTTTTGTTTTTGTAAGTACAACTATATAATACAAAACACGCACGTCCCATAGCGATCCATCTTTGTTTTTTCCTACTGTAGTTTTTTTTCTCTCGCGCATTGCGTGGTACATATGTGTTGTATTAAAAGAGAATGCAAATTACAACAACGGTACACAGTGCTATAGCGCAATCATACAAGAGTCCAAAAAAAATAAATACACCGCTGCTGATGATGTTGTTGTTGTTGTATTATAACTAGTTTTCGATTTCAGGTCGAAAGGCCAGTATTCGTATGTACTATTTTGATTTATAAAAGTCGTTCACCGTTAACCGCACTCGAGTCGATAGCTATTTTTCTACAAAACTGCTGCCACTCAAAATGTGTAATATTTATATTTCTTTGGCCCCCTTGGACTGCAGCGCCGCTGTACGTTCTTTCAAAGGAAAACAACAAAAAGAATCGAAAATATATCAACACACGTCGTGTGCGTATCCATTCCTGCCTCCTGTAATTCTCTGTTATGCTAAAATATTGTTTTAATCTATATAATTATGTGATGTGCGTAGGTGTTGACCGATAATCTTTCAATCCAAACGCGATATGTTTGTAAATAAATACACGCAGTCTGCCATTGTTTTTTTGGTATCGGCATAATAATTATAACCGTTACTCGTGTATCATTTTTGTTTTAATGTGTGAGTGCTTTAATTAAAACGATATCAAAGCGTATTATATGTAATTTTGTTCGGTTTATATAAATATATATAGCGTTCTCGTATGTGTGTGTGTGCGGGGGAGGATAATGGATTCGGTGGCATTTAGCATGCTGATATAGAGATGATGAATCAGTTATTCAGTTATACGGGCACACACTCGAGGCACAACTTTAATAATATATTGACGAGGGAAAAGCCTAGTCGCCGAGAATATACATACTTAATTATTGGGATTTTGATTACACCAGGAACGTAAATTGTAACGGGAGCTAATTTAACGCGTAAATGATGGATGATACAGAAATATTGATTTGTATCTTATTAACTCAAGTGTCCTCTTTCTAATAATAATTTAATAATTAATTGTTACCATTTTATTCGAGTAGAACTAAAATTAAAGCCGTTCTTAGCGAGATCTCGCTCTTATGTAAGATCAACATCGTAGATTTAATGTATTTAAAAAAATATCAATCATATTAAACTTTAAATTAAAATATTTCAAATATTTATAATTACAAAATTCCAAAAATGTGTCAAATGGGCAAGTTCCAGAAATAAAACAATTAAACATATATTTACTTAGAATTTGCATTTTATTTGATATCACACACACACACACACCCATTCCTACACCGCAATTGTATACAGCACTAAAAACGCACGTATAAATATACAATCAATGTGGTTGTGTGGGTGTTTCTATGAATGCAAATACTGACTCTTATCAACATACAATAATCAGAACAATAACAGCGCCAACATCACAAAACAAGTACAACAAAAAAAAAACAGCTCTCGATAAAATCAACAAATAATGCCGAAACATGCAAGCAATTACTTAATCTCAAGGTTATGTGCAGGCATATCATTAAAAAAAAAATAAGCCGTCCGTCAAAAAGTTGTTACATGCGGCCATAGAATAATAGAGTTGCTGGGAATCGCGCGCGACATATAAATAAAAAGTACAATAAAATAGCAAATGACCATTAAAAGTGTAACTATGTAAACACTCTGGTCGGCATAATTACCTTAATATTTTATACCTTTATTTATTGTTTTTTTTTGCGCGTTTCCAATCAATGACAAAATCAATCAATCTCTGTGAAAACAAATATACACACAAATCAAAATAATATGTAACCGAACGCTGAAAGTGGTAAAACAGATAAAATGTAATTCCTTGTTATGCTAATTAAGCAAACAGAATTCTATATGTTAGTGATAAGCGGTATCGAAACTAGTTGGAAAAACATGGCAAATACGAATAATATGTAAACGTGCAGGTTCTGACAATGAGAGGGAGTGGGGACATACCAAATTACGACGATACTCTGTGAATAATTCAATGTTTATTGGTTCAGGCCACAAAGTGGATATCGTGCCCAGTAAGAATTAGGGAATTAAGTGCGACGGTTTCTGCCAGTCTGCTAGCAATCAATAGCCATAAAAACATTAAACATTTAAAACACTTTTCCGAGGAGTTGGCGGTGGCATAGCGTGCGATCTGCTGAAAACGTCCTACTTTCCGTTTATGAATGTTGTATATAGAAGAATGGATAGAGAACCTGGCAATAAATATGTGTAATGTGATACACGGAGAGCATGAAAGTATTTGTGTGAGAGTATGAATACTATTGCTATTGTGCACAAAGTTTCAGGATTAAAGTTTTACTCAAGAAAATTTAGTAGCAGCACCAGACAAAAGCTCTTTATAATGGAAATGTGCGCGTGTTTTCGGATGGATGAGCAAAGAGCGAGTGAGTGAGTGGAAGGTTGGAAAATAGATTGAGGTGGTTGGTTTACGCAAAGAAATTGTGAACGATGAAAGCTAAGAATAATATACACACACAGAGAAACTATTCGCTGGAAGTTTCTGGATAAACAACTTTAATCGGATTACAGAAAATAGTTGGTGTTGACCACTGTGAATGGAATTTGATTTATCTGTATTGATTTACAAGTACATATAAACCGAACTGGGACGATAGAGGAATATATAGGGAATAGCGTAGATATAAACTAGGTGCTTCATTACATTGCTTAAGCTGCAAGGGATTGAAAATGTATACAAAACAGTCAGGTATTATATATAATTTAATTAGTAGACGTCTGTCTAGTAATACTAAGTATTTTAATGGTTTTAATGATTAGCATTAGAGTATTAAAGTTATTTGAATTAAATATATAATGGTTTAGTCTTTTTTAAATTATTACTAATTTACACTTTGGATACAATAATTATAAGGCTTTACACATTTGGAATATTATTTAAAGTATAGTGAGATAAAAAAAACCCGTACGTTTAGACGACGTTGAGTTGTCGGATTTGATTAGCTCGTAATATGAATTTGCAGTCCTTTCGAAATTGTGTATTCTTCAGAATTCACTTGAGCTTGTGTTTTGCTTGAGATTATTGGATTTTTCAAGACTTCTTCGCACAGTTTTTGATAGTAAGCAGGATCTGAATATTGCTGTATCGTCGGCAGAATTTTGTGGTGAGGGTTTCAGATACAGTACCCCAGTACCCAGTACAGGAATTTGTTCATCCAAAAGTTCGTATATTTATACTACCGTAGACATTTAGTATTGGGCACCCTACACGTAGCAACAATATAGACGTGTTATGGGTGCACCAAATT